>VIAB01000644.1:57391-70402 GCA_009801035.1 Oophaga pumilio
TTCCCTTTATTTTTTTGAGCAGTGTATATATATACATATACACATATATAAGAAATCTTTATTCACCCATATATTAAAGCAACAGATATCATTTAAATTCTTTCATTTAACAGATGGTAGGTCACAGAGATAATAATGATCATGTTCAAAGCTGGTATTCAAGGAAATAAATAGCAAATGAGAAGCATAACACATGAATACCAAGGATGTCAGATAAATACTAATGGCAAGCAAAAGAATAAACAGACTCAATGTCATGGCTCTGTTGTCAGGTGTCCCAGGACCAGGGGCTCCTTCCCTGTCCTTAACGCTAGGGGCACCCTAGCTCTCCCTGTTCCCCAGATTACTGATGGTGAAGACCCCGGGGCCACTACCTTGCCTTAGCTCCTGAATCCCGCCCTCAGTCTGTACCCTTCCCCACCCAGGGAAGAGGGGAGAAGTAGTGCACCGGAGTACACCAACCAGACTAACAAAGTAATACGAACATTGGTAACGAAAAATACCAAACATACAAATATACACACACAGACAACAGAGGAATGCAGCGGGTAGTGGAGGATGGCGTTACACCAAAGTAGGAGAAGAAAGGTGATTATGACACACTCAAAACCTAGCAACAGTCACAGATAAATCCACCAAACACCTTCTCTTATAATAGCCAACAACGACCTCCAAAATAAGCTAGCTCTGACAATGATTTCTAGCCAGGGCCGAGATTATATAGGGGATGGGAGTGGCTAACAGTGCACAGCTGAAAGCCTTAGTACTAAGAGCTCTCAACAGAGCAGATTAACCCCTGCACTGCCAAAATAAATTTACACCACTTAATATGAAGGTGCAGTGCTTCTAATCAGTACAGGAGTATGACAAATCAGACGCTGCGGTCTTCTGACTCCTCTCTGTTGCGGTAAATCCATGACAATTAATAAGTAAAGCCATAGTGTGAAAGGTAAAGGCTTACCCACGAAAAAAACACCTGTTTCATGTTTCCCAAACTAAGCTTTATCACCATTATAATAAATAATAATAAATTATATGACTGACTCAGATGGTCATCATAAATAATTTAATTATTTTGGATCAGAAAAACCTAGCTTTGGCCTTAACAGGTTTTAATTTAGTATTATTGCTGCTGACTAGGATGACATGATGCAATGTTTCGAGGTAGTCCAAATCTGGCCATCGTCAATCCTGCTAACTTTATTGGTCTTCAATGACAATCTGTTATGCAAAGTGGATAGCTTGCATTGTTTTATTTTCGATATGACACCTTGTAGTTTTACACATAACTGCCATATAGCAATTTTTCTGTGAAACATCAAGTCTTTGGTTTTCAGGAATTTCAATTACATTTCTTTAAATTTATCAATTCTAGTGCAGGGATTAATTTTCTCTGTTTTTACGTTATTTTTTCGTATATATTTTTTTGTAAAATTGTCTCAATGCAATATGCACGTGTAACGCAATACATGAAGACAGCCATAAACTATGGCCACCTGGTACATGAGCTAACAAGAAATGCAGATGACTGTAAGGAATGAACATGAGCGTATCAATTAAAGAAACACAACTGAAGACTTTCTACATGTGCCGATACACCAAACCTAAAAAAAGACTAATATATAAATAACTGCTGGACCGCATCTGCTGGGGAGACAGATTAAATGCTCGAGCTCTGTACAGTCTGGGGGATTTTCATGACCCAGAGAAAACATATTCTTAGCACAGATGAAATGCATATCAGTGTACTATTGGGTCATTTCAGGTTATGCTAGCATTCCTCCTCCTGATATTTCACACGTTCTCAAGTGAGTATTGAGGGCATTGCAATTCAAGAGTGAAAGATGTATTCATTCCCTCACGATCAACAAGTGTCTACAGAGACTTTCGCATCACAACCTACCCTCACATACAGCTGCCTCCGATGACTGTACACGTGGACCCAAAACCCCAGGGTCTATGAAAATGCATCCCATTATAAACGCTCCTATAAAAAGCAAATACATGGCCCTATATAAATTATAGCATGATGCTTATAGTACAAATGTGCTCAAATAACTTCACTGGAGCCTTTAACAGGAAAGGTGACCATTGGGGATGATGGGGATTGATAAACCAGTATCCCGATCAACTAACAATACTGCTTAAAAAAATTCCAGCACTCTAAAGATGTCATATCCCATTTGCTTAGATATTCTCCTATCCCTAAGTAAAGCAGACTCCTATCCTGTTGAAAAACAGATTACGTTTGGTGGGGGATTTGGGGCAAAAGATTTGGTAGGTGTCCTTAATCCACTTACGACACTTGGACCTCCCCTGATCCTTTATAAAAGCCACATGTAGAATATGTATGGTCTTCTCCTCTGAAATCTATGAAAGTTATTGAACTGGCCCAATAGGAGACTTGAAAAGAAATAGTCTGATCGGAAGAATTAGCCTCGATATGGAGGATGCATGGTGGACAGACCCTAGATTCTTAAGTGGTGGAGATACCAGACTTCATAACAAGCGAACTGTGTTTTCTTCTTGTAATCCAGCACTGGTATATTGATAATTTAGGTATCAAAAATCGAAAGCAATGAGGCACATTTGCAATGTCCAGAATGAGAGCAGGTCTCCTGACCGAAACTTAACCACCTCGTAGACATGCATAAGGGTGTTGAATCAGGCAGAGAGGTTGACAGCTGGTCTGGACATCACAGGCAGATGTCTGAAACCATCCTAAAGTCACATTCACATGATCAGTATTTGGTCAGTTTTTTACATCTGTATTTGTAAGACAAAATCATAAGTGGAACAAGAGGACTTGCATCACTTCTGCATTTTCACCCACTCTTTGTTTGGTCTTACAAATACTGAGGTAAATACTGACTAAATACTGAATATGTGAATGTGGCCTAAGGGTATGTGCACACAAGGTCTTTTTTTGGTGGATTGCACCTCGAAATCTGGGGAGCGAAGGGGTGGAAAAATTTGAGGACATGGTTGGGGAGTGAGGAAGAGTTTCTTGCAGACACAGTATGTAGAAAGGGAGGTGGGAGGTATGTGTTGGGGAAAAAGTATAAGAAGGGGGTGGGTATGGACACAGTATGGGGAGCCAGAGTGAGAAAGAAATTTGAAGGCAAAGTATGGAGAGTGAGGCAGGGGATGGATTCGGACAGGGTATGGGGATCAAGGGTGAAAAAGAAATTCTAGGACACAGTATGGGGAGCCAGGGAGGGGATGGGTGCAGACACAGTATGGGGAGCAAAAAAGTTGAGGACACAGTATGTGAAACTAGGGAGGGGATGGATGCAGAAATGTATGGAGAGCGAGAGTGGATGGGTGCCGATAGTATGAGGAGTGAGGGAGGGGATGGGTGCTGAAACAGTATGAGGAATGATGTGAGAAAGTATGCAGACACGGTATGGGGGATTGTATGTTGACACAGTATGGGGAGGGAGGAGGATAGGTGCATACACAGTATGGGGAGCGAGGAGGTAAATATGTGAGGAAACAATATGGTTAGCAAGGGGATGTGAAAGGAAATGGTATGAGGAAGGGGAAGTGTGTGAGAAGACTATTGAGGGGAATAATGTGAGGCGACCATAAAATTAGGACAGTGTGTGGGACATAATTGGTGTATGGAATATAGTGAAAGACAATAATTTATTCAGGGCTTAGCATAGAGCAGACATTTTTATTAAGGAACATTATAATGGCACTGGTATTTTTAAGGACATCATGTCAAGATGTGCTGCAGAAGACCAGAGAAGTCTGCAGAGACAAGCTGTGGCTGTGAAAATTCATCCTGGCACCTCGACAACATGAAGAAAAGAAAGAGAACAACTCCAATAAGAGACAATGCCATCTTTAAGGTACCTGGATATAAATGTTTATTTCTGACACTGACTAATTCTCATCAGTACTGTGGTTCTTCTATTTTGCACAGTCTGATAATGACTGATAACAACAACCGCCAGCATCTTCTTACCATTGTTAAGGACATACTGGGAGTTGTAGATTCATGTGATGCGAATGTATATGGGGCTGACTGGACATTACAATTGATGCACCATGTACGGTTCTGGAGATGTATTTCTGTACTGCCAGCAGTTCTGGTGATGAATTTCTGTACTGCTGGTGGTTCTGATGATGTATTCCTGTACTGATGGTGGTTCTGGTGATGAACTGTATATTTCAGATTATATGAAACACTTTTTTCCTCCAAATTTGGGCGGAAAATTAAGGCCCGTCTTATAATCCGAAGTGAGCTTACCAGGGGCCGGCGGTGGTAGACCGGGGTCACAGGAGGCAGGGTTGCTTCTTCAGGAGGCAAGGTCACTGCATCAGGAGGCCGGCGGTGGCAGGAGCGTTGAGATTCTGCAGTGCCTGTGATCTCAATCTGCACATGCACAGCAGCCATTTTTCCAAAGCCCACCGCAGAAATATCAGTGGGAAATTCTGACACCTTGTGAGATCTCAAGCACTGCATCATCAACCCGCACCTGCCACTAGCTTCCTGAAGCAGCAACCCTGCTTCCTGTGACCCTGATCCACAGCAGCCACCCCCCAGGTAATCTACCATTAAACGGAAATAAAAAATGCACCACCACTTTATTTAAAAGGATTTTTTTCCTGTTTTAAGGGTGCAGCTTATGGTCCGATGTGTCTTACAATCTTATAATAAATTTTCTGCTGTTGGTTCTTGTGATACTGTGTTTCTGTACTGATGGGGGGTCTACTGATGTATTTCTGTACTGCTGGTGGTTCTGGTGTTGTATTTCTATACTGCTGGTAGCTTTGGTCATGTTTCTGTACTGCCAGGGAATCTAGTTGATAATTTGGTATGACCCCCTGAACTAAGTTATAAATATCCAAATAGCCCTTTTGAAAAAAGGTTCCCCACTACTGGTCTAGAACAAGCTGCTTTAGATGGCTCAAGCAGGACAGGAAGTAATGACATTCATTCTTTGGTCACCTGACCAGTAAGACTTCAGGTGACTTGAACAAAGCAGCATCAAATGTGCTTCTTTTGATGCCCTGTAACCGGCCTCAGGAGTCAAGTGGCCAAAGAATGAGATACCTTTTCTCCCTGTCTAGCCAGAGACCAACAGAGTGACTTGTGCTGGAGCCAAGGAGTCAGTATACAGTGCCTTCTGAAGAGTACCTATAACACAGTGCTTTCCTGACAGCACCCATAGCACAGAGTTTTCTGAAAAGTAACCATAACACAGTGTCCTAGACTGTGTAAGCATTACGCGAGTATGGCACCATGCTACCACGAGCGTTTCCTAGCGTTTGCCTCATCTTCCCCTTGACTCTGTTCCACCCAGGTACCCAATTATCTTTCCTATATGTCCTGTCGCAAATACAGCAACCAGCTTCTACTTCCAAGCTCAGTCCAGAAATTCCTTGTGCTATTGCACACTCAGCTCTGCTATGTCCTGTTATGTTATCAAGCTCATCTCTGCTATTCTGACGCTATCAACATTTTATACTCTGCTATTCTTGTGATCAAACTCATCTCTGCAAGTTACCAGTTTGCCTATACAGTATATCTGATATACACCACATACATCAACAGATTTTTTTTTCTAATCGCATTTCCACTCTCCCTTATTTCAAGCAGCAACATACTAGAGTACTGCAAAATGGCGCTTTAAGCAATTATCAGTTTTTCCTTCTTCAGTCTTTGTTTGCGATTAAGGTAAATTCATAGTCAAAAAACATAGTTTTAAGAATGTTGGGTGATTCTTGAAAAAATGTTTGTCTATGTTAAAATAAAACAAAATCTTGAAATCTTGCAGTTTTCACTACTGAAACAGTCTTGATACGTCAATTAATGTTTACTCAGATGACAGCTAAAATATGGTTTACCGGACCAGTCAGCCTCTGTCCTGACCCTGCAAAAACAAAAAGTGTTATATTGGTGTGTTTGACCACTGTCCGCACTGAGGGCCTGAGCGATGCATGTTTCATAATTTATGCCTTGCCTCTCCCAAAAAGAGAGCCCATGGCCGTAGCTTTAATACATGGTGTCATGGTCACTTTCCCTGGAGCTATGTTGCACAACTAGCTAGAGGTTTCCACTAGAGATAGGCGGACAGCTGGATGTTCGGGTCCGGCGGGTTTGGCTAAACAGCTACAAAAAGTTCGGGTCCGGGTATACAAAGGTGACATCAACCCTAAAAATATGAACCCCACTTGCCACAGCTACAGGGCAAATGGGAAGAGCCGGGCAAAGTGCCAGAATTGGTGCATCTGATAGATGTGCCATTTCTGGACAGCTGTGGGCTGCTATTTTTAGGCTGGAGGGGCCAATATCTATGGCCCCTTACAAGACTGAGAATACCAGCCCCCAGCTGTCTGCTTTAGCAAGGCTGGTTGTCAAAAATGGGGGAACCCCACACCGATTTTTAAAATTATTTAATTAATTAAAAAAACAGCGTAGAGACCCCTCTATTGATAATTAGCCTTGCTGAAACGGACAGCTGAGGGTTGCAGCCCCCAGCTGTGAGTTTTGTCTGGCTGGTTATCAAAAATACAAGGGAACCCACACCGTTTTTTTTATTAATTACTTATTTACAGTTCAGGAGTGGCTGATGAATACTCCCATCCTCTGCTCCTGCTCTCACTGTAACTAGCGGCAGCAGGTGACGATGGGAGCAGTTGTCTCATCAGCTGACACCAGTGACCGGAGGTAAACTTTTTACCTCCAATCACAGCTGAGTGCTCACGCTGTCTTTTGACAGTGTGGGAACCGCGGCTCTCTGACCAGCGGGGATGATTTCACAGATGATCAGAAGCGGTGTTTGTCGTGCTGTCATGCACATAACAGCGTGACAAACACCTGGTGTTTGGGCAGCCGAACCCGAACAGTAGGTGTTCGGTACGGATGCAGAACTTTACTGTTCGGGTTCGCCCATCTCAAGTTTCCTCCTAAAATGAGAAATATCCACTTGGGACAGCAACAATTTTGTAGAAAAAACTCGTTAACATTGTGATAAAGTTTCAAGCTTATTATACAGCAGTGAGGGCAGTGCCAGCTTACACATCCTTACATTCAGGCTCGGACTGGCCCACAGGAGAACAGGAGAATCTTCCGATGGGCCCTTGTGCAGGAGTTAACCACTACCCTCTTATATGAGCAGTACTTGGCACAATACACTTGAATCACTATCTACAGACAAAGGTGGCATCTTATATACAGTATTTAAGAATCTACCCCGTTCATTGTTACATAAATTTGTGACTGAGGATAATGTCACATTTGCATTTAGTTGAAAAGTGGGGCCCTGGAGATGGAGACTGGTGGGCCCTTAGCACCCTAGTCTGACACTTACATTACATTCCGTTTAGGAACTTCATTGCAATAAAATTCCACCGACACAACAGCAGTGGTGCAAGAATTAAGGTGGAATTCCTCCTTAAATGTATAAATGAAGACAGCAGGTTGGACAGACTATTCTATCAATGACAAATATAAGGAATGAATAAAGAAATAATAAAATCCATGACTCGTTTACAGAACATTTTTCATTCTCCTTCTCTCTTGTAAAAGAATGCTCCAACTAAATGGAACAAAGTCCTGCAATATGACCATGGGATTACATCATTTGGGGCAGCCATTTTCACCATTCAAGCGTCTCAATTCATCATTGTGCTTAGTTGGCTCAAAGTCACAGATTTTTTTTTGCCCATGTTTCTTTTTTATAAAGCAGAATTTCCATTCTTCAGGTTCTCATGCCGGTCTTCCAAAAACTGTTTTTCTACAGTCAAAGCATGTTCACTGTGTACCTCATTCCTGTTTCCGAACAAATGACTATGTCCTTTTCCTTACAGCTATCTGGCATGTATCCGTCAGCCTGGCATGCTGAAATAAGGCCTCTATAGTCTGGTTTCTTAGTTACAAGCCATCAGCCGTCATAAGATGTGTTAATTATTTATCAGTTTACTTAATTTTCCCCAGTATTTTAAGTGTTCTTTATTGCTAATGACGTAGCTTTAGAACTGTATGTGTAGCTTATTAGGAGATTGTGCTGCCAATAGCCTAATCATATCACTTAGACCTACTCCATTTAGACCTTGGTTTGACCATTCCTCATAAATAAAGAAAAAGTTCCTAAGAATTAAGGCCCAGTTAGACAAGGCATACAAAGGCTTGTGTTCGATTATGAGCTGGAATACGCATACCAGCAAACACCATATGAAGAAGAAAAATGCTCTTTTATGGCATGATTAGATCTTCTGTGCCAGCACGACAAATCATCGTTATCCAAAGAATATTGGCCCGTGTAAATGGGAATTTTGCTGCAGACAACACGATGCTGTTCGGGACGGATCGATTGAATTGTCAAATAGTTTTCATTGTGCCCATGTACACAACCTAGTTAACAAGTGACAAACAATTTCCATACAGGCGGTCAATGCTCATTAACTGGCTAAATTCGGCCAGTTCAAGTGGCCCGTAACAAAACATATTGCATGGTCCACAGACTGCACAGAATAAAGGCCTGGTTAGATTTGCTGATAATTGCCAATAATCCCAGAAATGCTAGTTCCCTCTGTAGGCATGCCGCCGATCATTCACTCAAACGTTTTTTTGTCCAACGATCAGATAGTTTATTATACAGTATATAAGATAAAAGCAGTACTATAAGTCCAAATTAATATAGTAACAATGAAAAAGACCATGTTCGGCTCAAGTTTTAGTTTCTACATTGTTTGGCTGCCATTTCTTAAGGGCTTGTACACATGGCTGTACTTTCGGTCCAAGTGCGATCCATAAAAACATCGGGTCACACTGGGACCAATGTTATTGCTTGGGGCCGTGAACATGTCTGACAATAAAATTGCAGCATGCCCGAGTTGGCTCCGATTAACGGATCACATTCGGCCATGTTGGTCAAAGACTCTATGGAAAACATTGGACTAATGTTGCTTGACATCAGAGTTCAGTCATATTTCCACGCACCGATAGAAAGGAGAAGACAGATGCATTTATTTCCCATCTTCTCCTCATACGAGAAAATCAGACTCTGATCCAACTCTGATGAAATTGACCTGATTCTCTCAGATGAGAAAATATACATTTGTGTTACTCTAGCCTTAGCATTGGGCTGAAACGGGTAAAATTAATGAAAAATATGAAAAAAGTTTAAAATATTAATGGGTTATTCCCGCAATGGCTATATATTTATACAAAACACAATACCTGCATAATTATTGTTTATATAGAGTACAAGCCCAACGAAAAGTTTCTTTTTTATATATTTGTGTCTTTTTTTATTGCCCTTTGTCACTATGTCCATCCAGCTTCGCAAATCTGAATGGGTGATCCCATTCTAATTTTCTAAGACTAAATTTCCCACCAGCACCCTGCTTCTTCTCGGTGCTGCAGGCACCTTCCTTTGCTCTCCTTTTGGCTTCCTGATGGAGATAGCAATATCTCAACATAGGAAATGATTATTATATAGTTGAGGTGACTAGTGATAGTTTTAAATGTAGAGACTGTGACCCACTACAAATATTCATCACTACTTACAAACTCCACCTTTCATTGGTGTTTCATAATGGTCATCAGAACTTGATTATGCTCTCCTGTGAATGCAGAACAGAGCTGAGCATAGAATAGCAGAGCTGTGCTGGAACATAGTTTATAGGGCAATGAGGATGCCATGAGAAGATATGACGGGTGTTTTGTTAGGCAAGCACATAGGTGCATCTGTTTTTCATTAATTAGACCGGGTCATTAGGTGCAAATGTAGCTGAAATCAGTGGGATTTTAAGAAATCATAGCTAAAATTTGTTACAACCTAAACGCTCATACCAAGGCCATGATCAATAGATATCCAGTATTTATGGCTTGTCCTACTTCTATGCCATAAATGTCTCAAATTAAGTTCTCACCATGGGTTTTTAACATTTAGTATTTTCAATATGCAAAAAAAACGCAGAGTCTTAAGCCCCCGTCACACACAGCGATCGCACCTGGAAACCTGATGTGTACGTTGGATACCAGCACGCTGCTGCAGGGGAGTTGGTAACCAAGGTACACATCGGGTTTCCAGGTGCCGCGCAGCGCCTGGAAACCCGATGTGTATCTTGGTTACCAGCTCCCTGCACCAGCGGGCTGTTATCCAACGTACACTGCGGGTAACTAAGCGATGTTTCCCGCAGTGTCGCTGTCCTGATCGCTGAATGAGCTGCCTGTTTGGCAGCTCAGCAGCGATCATGTAGCGACACCAGTGATCCTGACAAGTACATATCGTTGTCGGGATCGCTGGTGTGTCACTATGTGTGACGGGGCCCTTACAGCAAAGTGAATGGGATTTATACAAATATCATACCCGCCTTTTTTTTTTACGCTGCATATACGGGTCTGCTGTACGTGTTTAAAATCTGCAACATGTTTATTTTTCTTGCAGCTAAGCTGAGTTTTATGTGCAAATTTTCACCATAGGCTTGAATTCGATGCATAAAATACACAGGTAAAAAATGCACATGCGTTTTTAGCGTATTTACCCTGCGGAAAAGCCCTAAATCCACATGTAGTCCACATATGACTGCATCAGTAGAGTATCAAAACCAAAGCAGCATTATCTAAAACATGACACACAAAAAAGAGACAAAAACCACAGCTTCAAAAACGTAGTAAAGACATATAAAAAAAAAATGTAAAAAATACATGTACAAGTAAAAAAAATTAACTTAGAGGTTCCAGCAGACCTACAACATCAAAAACTCACCAAATACTCGTCATAGGAACCTAGCCTAATATGGGAAAACCCTTTAAACCTAAATTTTAAAAATGAAAGAAAATTTAAGAAAGCTTTACAAATTTTATGGAAATTCGGTGATGAAAATGAGGAAGCCCAAGGACTGTATCACAAATGACCAGGTTTATGATAATTGCCAGAATCAAATGATCTACTGACACAATCTTCCTCCACGACTTTCATCAAACTATCCTTATATACTTAAATCACCAGAAACACTTCATTTTCTAATCATCTCCTTAAAAAGTGCTTCATGTCCTTGTACATTGACAAAAAAAAAGTTAATCAAGTACATCTCTGATGTGGAATATCTGATTGCCTTGTGTGAATTTCAGTCTGAACGTACACAACTTCACTTGATGTCAGATTTAATAAGAAGCAGATTAAGTGAAGTGCTGAGTTTCAGAAAGTAATTTATAGTAATGCTTATTGCAAAATTTGGTCATGGTGTAATTGTAATAAACGCATAGCGGCCTCACATTGTCAGTGTTATTAGACGCCCGGTCTTGGTTCTCTAGTCTCTAATCAAAACTAAATGCTGGGAACAAAACTCCAGGAGAACCCCGCCAGACATGACAATTATCGGGCTAAAAAATCAGCAGCGCACTATCAGTTCATACGTTATCAGAATTTATCAAGACCGACTGAGGGATAAATAGTATATACAGAGCGTATGCTTCATACTGAGATGGAAAAAAAATTGAAAAATTGGAATTCCCTGGTATAATTTTTCATTCGATAATCCCACAAATCCCTCTCGGCCCCTGTGGAGGTTGACTGTGAGCTAGGAGATGGAGCATGTTGATGTCGGGTCACAGAGCTGGTCGCATAAATTAAGTTTACTAATGTGGTGCAGACATTGGGATACACAATTTGTCCCACCTTATAAAAGTGTTTGATGCAGAGTTTCGCTTTTAGAAAACTTTTGACATGTTGTAGAGATATATTAAACATTTTGAGTGGTGGGGTTGAGACTCTAATCAATCAAGTATATTGATGGAGCAAAAAGTACTCAGACGCTGAAGACTTATTGCGTGGACTTTCAACTAAGCTTGCCTTCAGGCTTCTACAATTGAATGTCTTGCTCAATTGAATTCTTTATTTCAGAAATCATTAGGGGTCTCAGCATATAGACCCCCATCAATCAAAAAGCTTGACATGCCAAACTTTTATAGAAGTGCAATTAGGCACAAAGAGACAACTATTTTCCCTTATGAGTTCTCAGGTCAACAGAGTTGGACAAAATGGCAGCTGCATTCACTGCCGTCTGCTTTTATACAGGCTATGATAGTCATCCCTGATTGCCTGTTCAATACCATGTGATGTGATAGCAGCAAGGCATTATGGACATTTTACTTATTTATTTGCATTCATTACACTTGCTTATATAGCATCAACATATTCTGCATCGCTTTACAGATATTATCACTGTCTCCATTGGGGTTCACAATTTAAATTTCCTATCAGTATGTCTTTGTAGTAAGGGAAGAAGCAGGTAACACTTATGTGGTTTGGTAGTTGTCTTGCCCAATTTACATCACAGGATGATTTTCTCCTCCTGATGGTCTGCCAGTCCCATTGGTTCATGATACACCTAAAATTGTCGTAGGCTCAATTTTAAGTTCAAAAACATTTACTGGTCGAAGAATCAGCAAAATCTTAGTAGGGTCAAGTACCAGGACCTGTTAAAAATACCATTTGGAAAGTGAGCTCTGGAGTACTAGCATCAAGACAATGTCTGACTGAAAATATCTAATAGGCTGAATATTCTGCAAGTCTAGCTTTACTTTAGTGCAGAGCATTGTAGTGTGTTATTGTCCCTTGAAAATTTAACACTGTGTAAAGTAAGTAGCTAAACTGTGAACCATACCAATTTTATAGATATTTTAATTAAAAAAATGGAACATTCGATGTGATTTCCATGAGAACTGAATTTCAACCTGTCGAGTAGATTGGTGGTGGAGAGCTTGTTCTGTTAGGTGCCTTCACATTGCCTTGGAAGCCTGATTTCAGAGCCCATGGCAGCGGTTACATCACATTTGACAAAGATAGCACAAAATGCAGCACTATTCTTCCCATCAGAACAGTGGAACCCCAACAGATAAGCCAATGTTTAATGATGGGCACCATTGAGATTTGTCATACAATACATATGGCACAGCGTCATTGCTTTTGTTGTAAAAAGAAATCATAACATAGATGGGAACAAAGCTTTAATTTTACACTGTGTTCAGAATGTTTAGGCAAATGA
>VIAB01000644.1:161524-173385 GCA_009801035.1 Oophaga pumilio
TTTTGCCATTTCTCCTCAGTTACCGAAACATAACACCTCCAGCTCTTCTGCCGACATGCACACTGAACATGGTGTGAACTTTTCTTTACTTATATCTGTTCCAATAACAGATGACCAACCTATATGGCCATTAATATACAGGGTGGTGAATGACACATTTTACTAGTTATGTAGGTGCATAATGAACCTCCATTAGTTGTTTAAGGCTTCCACCATTGCTGTTAGTGGGGAGGTGACTTTACTTTCTTAATTACCCCTCCAAAATAAAATAGATGAGAGAGAGAAACCTAAAAGTGAGGACATTTCCGCTAGAAATGTGAGTGCCTAGTCTCTGCAGGATCTCCCATAACCACTGTCCCAGCACGGTACAGTACCATCCTGCCTCCTAGTTGCCTTCTGTTAAGTTTCCACACTTCATCATAAACCTGGAGCAAAAAAAAAAAAGATTTCCCAAAGATTTCCACTTCGAGGATATTCCACGTCTCATTAACTTCTGCTGATTCAGCTACAATATCGAGCTAGCATGGTTACATAAATATGATCAGTAATTAAATCCAGTTCCTACTTCATCTCTGACAGAAAAATATCTACAGGCAAGATTTACATTTGTAGAGTTATTCATAGTAACAGTAGATGGAAAGAAGACGGAGCGAATGCACGAGTTATATTTAGGTTAGATTGAAAAAAGCGAAATGAAAATGACTTCCAGAGAATCTTATCAAAAGGACCTGGTGCAAATATTTGCCTGTTTACACAGTGATAGAAGTGATCCTTAGAAAAAAATTGTAGAAGCAAATGCTGATTGCTTGTCATGAACTTTGAGGTTCCACCTTTCCACGGTTACTATAAGTCCCATAAGTCATGAAACCTACCTTATGGTACAGATGTATCCACACCATCAGATGGGGGATAAATTGCTGATAGTTGAGGATCCAACCACTAGAGCCTTCAACAATCGAGGCTCTGGAACCTCATGAAGAGTCATTGTCTATGGGACTGCTGGAGAAAATAAGACGCTATACATGGGTATTTTTGGCAGTTCCATCAACAATGAATAGAGCGGAGGCAGATCATGTGCACCTCCTCTCCACTAAGATGGGGTTGCAGAGCCATGTACTCGGGATTTTAGAGCCCAGACCTCAAGATTGTCAGAGGCCAAGCAGTCAGACTCTCAGTGATTAGTAAGTTCAACCATATTTCATGAATAGGGTACAACTTGTGGTTTTGGAAATAACCTTTCAAGAACTGCAATCTCTAAGAATACAAGTTCAATACACTCTGATGCGACACATATAACACAAAACAATGCCCGATAGGGTCAAAAAAATTTTTTATTTCAAAGATGGTCACTTTATCTTCAGAAATCTTGAACCAAGTAGAAAGGTAAATAAAAACATGTCTCTGTATGTATGGACCGACAAGCTTTTGGTTCTCTTATCCCCTATAAAGTGTATGAGCCCGCAGCAGAATAGGTGCCCCATTATGATTTTCACTATGGGTCCCCTTTTATTCACAAATCAAAAAGCTTGTGGAATGTAATCTTTGATGGCCATTTGTAGGTCTAAATTTTTGGGGATATTTATGGGATAGAATATATAGTCACACTTATAAGCCCCAAAAGTGATAAGCCTACATTATAACTTAGATCAGTGTTTCTCAACTCCAGTCCTCAGGACCCACCAACAGGTCATGTTTTCAGGATTTCCTTAGTATTGCACAGGTGATAATTTTATCACCTGCTCAAGCATTAATTCCATCACCTTTGCAATAATAAGGAAATCCTGAAAACATGACCTGTTGGTGGGTCCTGAGGACTGGAGTTGAGAAACACTGACTTAGATGTATCCATCACATCAGATATGGAATAACCTGCTGATTGCTAGGGGTTCAACTGCTGAAATTCATAGTGATCCTGAGATCGGGGCACTGGAACCTCAATGAAGAGTCATTATCAAAGAGACTGCTGGAAAAAGCTGGGCGCTCTACATTGTAATTTTCACAGTTCTATCAACAATGAATGGAGAAGAGGCCAAGAATGAGAACCTCCGCTCCATTGAGGTTGGTGATGCAGAGCTAATCTATCATGGAGTCCTGATATCGGGATTATTTGGGGTCTTGCAGTAAGACCTCCAACGATCGAGCAAGTTGTTCCCTATTTTATGGGTAGTTGACAACTGATGAATTCAGAAATAACCCTTTAAAGACTCCAATTTCTGATGACCCAAATTAAATGCATGCTGAGAGATATAGCAAAAAGCAATGCCAAACAGGTAACGCATTTTTTTCCTTTCAAAGCTGGTCATCTTATGCCACCCATCTTGAGAAATCTTGAACCAAGCAAAAAGGTAAATGAGGACAGATCATTACATACGGACCAACAAACTTTTGGTTCCCCTGTCCTCAGATGAAGGATGTGGGCCCGCAGCAGAATAGGTGCCTCATAATGTTTTTCACTATGGGGTCCCTATGATTCACCCATCAAAGAGATTGCGGCATGTAATTTTTGATGGCTACTTGTAACTCTGACAGTTTAATAATGTTTTGTGGGATAAAATATATAAATTATATAATCACACAATTAGGGGTTTGCTGACTTTAAACTCTCATTATTACTTTCTGACAAATTTAGGCACTTAAAGGGGGGGGACAATAATTTCCTTTGGCTGAATTTATTACTAAGAACTCAACACAAACCAGAACAGGTAGAGACTTACCAAAATCTCTGCTACCTCTGCGGGTTCATTCAGCACTTCACCCTAGAGAAGAGGGGCACACAATGATAATACATGAGCGAAGAAATACATTGTAAATATTATGTTTAAAAAAACGGCCAAAGTATGTAAAACAGAATTTCTGAAAAAAAATCTTCTTGACCCATGCTTATCTCTTCCCTGGCATCCAGATTTCCCATTTTCCCAGGTGGCAAAATATGCATCAATAAGAAAACCTGAAACTATTACTTAATAACTGGTGACAGAAAAGGACATCCCCATATTTGATCAGGAGGAAATACTTTTTAATGAAGACACATTTTTATATGTAGTTACAAGTTATTAAAATGCATAGAACTGAACATTTTTATCCTAACGTGATCAATTAGGAAACAACTGGAAGCAAAGATGAATGATATTATTAACATTGTCAGTCTGTTCCTGGTACAGCCACCATGCAAAAGGATAAAGAGAGCAGTCCAAACCCCTAAAAGGAATGGCCTCCACTGGAAAACACCTTCTTAAGTCCTCTATTGCCTATCATAAATTAAAAAAGCTGCATACTTTTCTCCCATATTGGCGCCGTTCTTGCAATCACAGGGCTGTCCTCCCCGCAATTTAGAAGGGGTTGTCCAGTAGTGGGTAACTCTTTTAAATAGGGCTGAGTTCGGGCTGCTACTTATCAGCTATCAGCATCACAATCTATCTAGTTACATCACAATGATCACCTATCCAGGGAAGTAGTCATCAATATGAGATTGGTGGGGTCCGACACCCGGCAGCCCCATTGATCAGCTGTTATTTGCTACTCATATGATCTGCAATGCCTTGCAGTGAATGGTACACACTGAATGAAGCGGCACTCTGCAGTTCCATTCCATATGTTTAGATCTTGCCTCTGACAAAGCATTTATCAGTTGATCGGCGGTGGTGCCGGATGTTGGACCACCACTAATCTCATATTGATGACTTATCCCACAGGTATTTTACAGATAGATCGTCAATATGGGTTGACTGGACAAGCCCTTTCAGTCCACACGTAATGCTAATTGTGAAGGTCTTGGGCCTCCATTTATCACATATCGATGCTTTATCGTTAGGATTGACTATTTTTTTTGCAGGGTTACTAGAAATATCCTTCGATTTGTTGAAGTTTTGACTGTATAAAAATGGTAATTTGTTTAACATTGCAATTTAATATATTATTTTTATCACAGATGAGAGAATCTATCAGGTTCTTAGACTATACCCAAGTGCATAGATAATGTTTCACTTGGTGATTTCTAAATTCTGATGATGTGTTTTATGTAACGGACCCACGTTGCAACGGTTGAAGAATGAAGTTTAATCCTGCAGTATCAAATATGCAATTGAGGCAGGACTTGTCCAGCAAGATGTTTTTTGACCAGGACAAATGCTGCCTTAGATCTCCTAATCACGCCTCCTTTAGCTTGATTGACAGCCCTAGCTGTTGCATTTCTCTTCGCATTACAATCTATGAATACGCATACATTTAATCTTATAGCATATGAAATGAGCCTGACCCAATCTATTTGCGAATCCACCTCATCTGCGTCATTGAAGAGTATATGTTCCAATTACTTTGATTTTCCAAAAGCGAAGCTCAAATAGGTCAAATTGATTCTTTTGATGAATGCCAGCAGCAGGCAAATCTTGCATCGATTTCTGAAGATGAGTGAATAAATTCAATTAACTTTGATTACGGACAAAGATAGGGCTTCTTGTTTTCCTTTCAATTACTTTTTTAATTTTAAATTTAAGGGAATGACAGATAAAAAACAGGCAAGTTGTCGATATAATGAAGTCAGTAATACTACAATGTTCAAAAAGAGGAGAAAAAAGTGAAAATAAAATTCTGCAATAAATAATTGAAAGAATTGACATCTGCTGATGGTTTATTCCCCATACAGTTTTAAAAAATGCCTTGTACAACTTACTGGACTTCGTCTTGTGAAAGTTTTTTTTCGATATGCTTCACTACATTCCTGAAAAGTGCAGCCTTGTAATAAGCTTTCAGGTTTGCCAATTATTTATTCCTCGCACTCTGGGGCAGATTTACTAATCCTGTCTATTTTTTGTAAAGAGCAAATGCAATTTATCACAATGACTCATTTGGAAATTAATTTGGCACATCTTCAAAAACTTTTTTCCTGGGGGGTTGTGCACATGTCTGATTTTTTCTACAGATTGAGTGGAAAAATCACAGCATGCACGATTTGCCTCCAAGAATCAGATGGCACTCACCTATTCCTGTCTATGGGTCAGTGGAAAAAATCAAACCGCAATTGGATGATTTTCACTAATTGACATAATGGAAAAGGTAGAAAAACTTTAGTTTCCTCAACCTCCAAGAAAATCCGATCCCACTCTAATCAGTATGATTAGCATAATCGGACCGATTTTCTCATATGTAGAAACAAAGGTCGTCTGCACCTGCCCAACTGGATACTATTTTAGGAGAAGCAGCCTGAGAATTTACTGTAACAAAGTCCATGTCCCTGCGCAGAGGTTCAAGGGTGAACACCTGGGAGCTGTTATGTCTCTTCTCCCCATTTTAGTCCCACATCAAATCCATAGCTATCATCAGATTCACATCATCCTAGCTAAGCTTTGTGTTATTTCCAATAAAGAGCAAAAATTAAGAGATAACCTCTTCCAATGGGCCCTTTTAGGTCGTATGGATACATATGGTTGTCATAAAAGTGAGTGCCCAACCCCTGATTTAAACAATAAGTAATTTTCTGATTCCACTTTCTTTTTTGTATTTAAGACAGTGTATCTTTGTCATGGTTCTGGATTCTAACCCTTGATTCTGTGGCTGGCATCTCATTCTGCAGAGCCACAAAAAATACATTTTTTCTTTAGGTGTCTTCGTTCTGTTATCTTTGTTTCTGTTGGTTTAAGGTAACAGGTGTCTTTCATTTTCTTTGTTTGTCTGTCCTATCACCATTCGGGTGCAGCTTTAAATACCTTCCCCAACTGGTGTTTCCTGCTATTGATAGGCTTTGTTAAATTCATTCACTTTGCTGTAGTTTGTGTTGGTTGCAGTTGTTTTGTGTGTGATTTCTTGTTTCATTAGGGAACTGCTAGGGTTAGCCGCCATCAAGTGCTGGCTCCATTGCGTTATCTTAGGGTGCCAACCTTCATGGTCAGGTAGGGACAGACCGGGGTCAGAGTAAGGCTTTACTTAGTCTGAACAGGCACCTATCAGGTTCAGGTATTGGTCTCCCTGGTTTGTATTCTACCCATGTGAAAGTGTTTTGGTAGTCATAACAATCTTATTTAGCAAAAGCAAATTCCTTTTCGTTTTATGACATGTAAATAACCATATTAGTTGTACAACCAGAAGCATTAGATTTGTAGACAACCCATAAAATTATGGTGAGAAAATCAGGCAGTTGACTGGAAACAGCGTCAGACCAGCCTGGTGTGACACAGGGTCAATCCTCCAGTAGACCCCTTGTCCATATTGGGCCCCATGCTGGATATAGAGGGGACCTGCCGATAACGACAGTTGTATTAGTGACAGCAACGCATAGTAGTGATGTTCAGAGGTAGCACACATCAGCATACAACCTCTGATAGGCCATTGAATGTCACTGCTATGTGCCAGGCACTGACAACAGTGCGCAACACATAGCAGAGATGTTAATTGACCGCCGGCCACACGGACATTGAAAGTTCGGCGGTCTTTCAATGTCGCTGCTATGAAGTCGTAAGAGAATGCCAGGGAGAGCAGTAAGGTGAGAAGACTTATTTTTCCCTCTGTGAAAGGGCACAGTAGACGATTTAGGGGCTCGGAATGGGGGAAAATATAAGCCTGGTATAGTGTCCCAGGATAGTTGCAACATAGGGCCCCAGACTGGTTCAATATAGGGCCCAGGATGGAGAAACATAGAGGTCCTGGGATAGAGGAATTAGGGACCCAGGAACATAGTAGCCCAGGATAGGGGAACATAGGGGACTAGGATGAGAGACATTATAAAGTTAAGAGGCCAGGGTCTTGGACATTTTTAAATAAAGTGGGCCAGGATGGTGGACATTATTACATAAAAGGATGCCAGGATAGGTTACAAAATTACTGTATGGGGACCAAGATTGGTGGCATACTTATTGTGTGGGGGCCAGAAGAGGAACATACAGTATATTATTAGTTTATGATGGCAAGTGGAGGAGATAATTACTGTAGGGTGACATTATTACTCCTGTAATATAAATTATTTTTAAGGATACTTTCTTCCATGGGGGGAACAAAAGGGAGGTCCTGTAACTGTGGAGGATGGCATTATGTCACTTTTTTCTTCACCTTGCTCAGCTTAGAATTTAAGGAAAAAGTGGGGAATGTTATCAGCTATAGATCACTGTGTGTTATTTACTGCAGAGACGAGTGCTGGATGGGAGACGTGATGGCGTTCTGCACACGATAAAGAAGAAAAGCGAAGATTAATTACTGCAACTAGAGACATCAGTGATAAGTCACAGTCACTGGTGGTCCCTATATTACCTGTGCACTATATACAGAGCTCCTGTGTATAATGACACTGGTGATCCCTGTATTACCTGCGCACTGTCACAATATACAGAGCTGCTGTGTATAATGTCACCTGTGATCACTGTATTACCTGTACACCATATACTATATACAGAGCTCCTGTGTATAATATCACCTGTGATCACTGTATTACCTGTACACCATATACTATATACAGAGCTTCTGTGTATAATATCACCTGTGATCACTGTATTACCTGTACACTGATACAATATACAAAGCTCCTGTGTATATGTCCCATGTTGTCATGACCTTGTGGCTTAGTGGATTAAAGTGCCTACGTGGTAACAATGAGATCATAAGTTCAAATCTGGGGAGAGCCTATTTTTTTCCTCATCCATTCTCCCAATGAATGGATATGGACCAAGGAAATTGAACAGGATTCTACCGGAAAACAACTGGCTACGTTGATGGTGCCGTGAGCAACGTTTTGGGTTAACTAACCATGGAGTGAATTAACTGTATGATGGACTCCTTGCCAAAAATGGGTTGTATCTTATAAAAGCAGGAAATCACATATTTGGTAGATGCCTTGCTGCACTCATCAGGAGAGGTTTAAACTAGAACAGTATGGGATGGGAAATATACAGCCAGGAAAAAATATGCAGCTAATGAATTCTTTTGAGAACTCTGCTATTAGAAGTGGAAATAAAGAACATAAACAACAAATTTTGAATGAAAATAGAGTAGAAAGAGAAACAGACTACAAACTAAAATGTGTCTATACAAATGCAAAGAGCATGGGAAACAAGGAGAATTGGAGCTGATAACACAGGTAGGGAGATATGATGTCATAGGCATCACTGAAACTTGATGGGATGATACATATGATTGGAATACCAACCTCAAAGGCTACAACTTATTTATTAGAAGCAAGATTGACGAGAGAGGAAGAATAGTTGTATTGTATGTTAGGAAAATGTATATCTCCACAGACATCCAAGATTCAGAGACTGGAAGCTCTGTAGAAACTGTTTGGGTAAGAATACAAGGAAAGAATAGAAAGGAAACTATTGTAGGTGTTTACTATTGGCCACCTGGACAGACTGAAGATATGGATTAACTCTTTTTACATTAGGTGTCTCTGTTCTCAAAAAAGTACGACATAGTGATCATGGGAGATTTTAACTATCCAGATATTTGTTGGCAATCTCTCTCAGGCAAAAGTAATGGGTCCAGAAAATTCTTCTCTTCTCTCGCTGACAACTTTATCTTTCAAAAGGTAGCAGACAGAATAAGAATATCTGCAATCTGGAACATAATTCTTACCAACAAGGAGGAAATGGTTGAGGAAGTAAAGGTGGCTGGGAATTTACGAGGCAGCGATCATGCTATCCTCGAATTTTGTATTACATTAAGGACTCAAACTTTAAGGTTGGACTACAGAAAGTCAGATTTAAATTAACTCGGAAAGAAGTACAAAAGATCCAATGGCTGGATGTTGTAAAGGACAGAAATGTCCGAGAAGGATGGTAGATTTTGCTAAATGAAATTCTCACTACACAATTGGCAACAATCCCAAAAAGAAGGAATAATTGGAAGCATTTAAAGAGACCAGGATGGATGAACACAGAACTTAATCACTTATTAAAAATGAAAAAAATAAATTTTTATTAAATGGAAAGAGGGGGACGTAGCTAAAGAAGAATATAATGCTGTGTGCAGGGAATGCAGGGCAAGTGTTAGAAGAGCTAAAGCCATTAATGAAGTGAAGTTTGCAAGAGAGACCAAAAGCAATAAAAAAGGATGTTGAGGGTATGTCAAAAGCAAAAGAAAAGTCAAATATCCTATAAGATTTTTACAGGATGAAAAGGGTAAAGTGGGCAAAACTTTAAAATTCCTATTTTGAATCTGTGTTCTGCAAGAAAGCAATTGAAACATCAATTGATATTCACGGTGCCATTGAAGGAATAAAAGAATCCACACTATCTATAAAAAAAGAGATGGTGATGGAACACTTATGTAATTTATCTCCTGGTCCAATTGAATTACATCCTAGGGTACTGAAAGAGTTAGCAAAGGAAATTGCAGAACCATTAGCCAGAATCTTTAAAAAATCCTGGAGAACAGGAGAAGTCCCAGAAGATTGGAGAAGAGCAAATGTTGTCCCTATCTTCAAGAAAAGGAAAGAAGATGGAGCCAGGAAATTACAGGCCAGTGAGCCTTACTTCTATACCAGTAAAAAACTTTGAACAAATTATTAAACAGCATGTATGTAAGTACTTGGATAAGAATACAGTAATTAACCACAGCCAGTATGGGTTTGTACCAACAAGTCATAACAGACTGATCTAATTTCCTTCTATGATGGAATCACTGACTGGGGGGATTAGGGAAAAATGGTTGATATTCAGCAAACCAATTGATAAAGTATCTCATACTATCTTTATTGAAAAAATGTTCAAGTATAAGATTGACAAGGCTAAGGTTAGGTGGATTCATTACTGGCTCAGTGATCGTACTCAAAGAGTGGTAATAAATGGTTGCACATCCAATTGGAAGAGTGCTTCAAGTGGGGTACCACAAGGCTCTGTCCTGGCCCCAGTGTTTTTCAACATTTTTATAAATGATCTAGATAAGGGAACTGAAGGCAAACTGATCAAATTTGCAGACGATGCAAAGCTAGGAGGGAACTTTTATCCCCATTAGTATGGAGCGGCATGGTCGACTCGACCACTGATCCATTCATTCCCTCAGTGACTGCACATGCTGAACCTGGCTTTTTTTGGAAGCCCCAAAGAATGAATAGAGCTGTGGTCAAACATCGGACCTGCCACTCCATTTCAAAATGGAGATAGAAGTGCCCCATTCTCCTGATCGATGCTGTTTCCAAAGGCTGGATTCCACTGATCAATTAGTTACCGCCTACCTAATCTGTGGAGTGGTGATAACATGTTTGCATCAAAGAACCCCTTTAATGCAAACTACCTTGACATAGTTATACATCCTAGTTATGGTGGTGCGCAATAGATGTACAGGTGCCTCCTGTGTTTTACAGTCGATGCTCCACTATAACAGAGATAATTGCTTGCAGGTATTTGCATATAGCTGTAGTGTGTGCCCCCAGAGAGTCAATGCCTCCTGGAAGCCCCAGACACCCAAGTCCGACCCTGATTGGAAAGCTTCATTTTCAATAAAAAAAAATTGCTATAATCGCCAGTCCTGATGCTCAATGAGTGTGTTAAACGTGTTAACCTTCTTCCGAAGTGCCGTCCTACGGTGCAGAATCATAAAAGGTGATTAGATTTCAATTACCGATTTTATTATCTGCACGAATGTATCTATTGAAAGAACAAAACATTTTATCTTTACTATGGAAAACAAATCCTTAGCGTTTCTCCGGGGACAGTTCAAGCATAATTCACCATGTCTAGACTTTGCTTAATTACCATTCATCTCAATATTTCAAGTACAATACAGAAGGGCATTTTGCTCATTTTAACACCTTTATAAACGGATGACCTTCAATTTAATATAAGTGTAAAGGTCCCTTCATTTGGATTGTGGCTTATAGCAAACACTGAATTGTAAAATAATAATGTTTATTGTCCTTGTAGACGAGCGGAGCGCCTTATTTGTATGCGCTGGGCGTATGATGGAGGAGACAGTAATACAGATGTAAAAAAAAGCAGAACTAACCAATGCTATTGATGTCGTCTCCACCGATGTGCCTAAATGCCGTTTTGCGGTTGATTAGTAAATTATAAGAGGTGCCGTCGAATTTATTATACAAATGTACAAAACTTTCTCTGCATAAAATATTTCCATTCATTTGATTATCGTTTGACACATACATTGAAATGTTTTGTTATTCGCCTGGTATTCTGTAATTAGGAAAAGAATGTCCAAATGTTTCCTAGAAAGTCAAAATAGTTTTGAAAACCACTAAACATGTAAAACATTATAATGTGGCCTACAACCTTTCAGACCACATTCAAAGGACCGTGAATTACATACATGTTATAGCCGTTATTTTCATGGATAAAGCACGTACCTATTAAAGTCTAGGGAAATATTCACTTGTCCATGTTTTTCTGTGGACTGAAAGTGCACATAAGAATCACAGAGATATGTCTGATTCTGATCCAAGTCATGGATCAAAATTATCCGTATAATTCACGGACAGCAAATGGATGCCATATTGTGCACTGTCCGTGGTTACTATTGCAATACTGTAAATAGGAGAAGCTTTGCAAAATCACTGATGAAATATTGAGGGTAAAAACTGAAACACTGATCAAACACTGAAGAAACTTGGATGTAAACCACTGATCAACAATGATCCATGTTTTTGACGTACGGAGAAGATCACCAACTTCCGAATGAGACTTTGTAGCTTGCATATAGATATCATCTACAGTACATATAAACTATATTGATCATAAAACATTGCTTTAGATTCTTTGTATAGACCCTAAATAACAGTTTAAGTCCACAGCTGCATTCATAATTCAACTACTGTTTGAAGCAACAGCTGGTTGGCAGATTGATTCCTGATTTAGTTCTTACAGTGGACGAAATAAGTATTTGATACCTTGCTCATTTTGTAAGTTTGCCCACTGACAAAGACATGAACA
>VIAB01000644.1:216838-228086 GCA_009801035.1 Oophaga pumilio
CGGGATCGCTGGTGAGTCGCTATGTGAGACGGGGCCCTTATGGACAAGGCTAGGAATTTTATGTTTTTGGTTTTGTTTTTGGAACTGTGCATCCGGTGGAAATAAACATCTTTTTGTTTTGAGATAAAAACCCTGCATCTTTGTGTTCTTAGTGGCTACCCGATAATGTAAATCCCTACAGCATGCATGTGTATGGGGTAACTGGAAGAGATTGATACTCAGTCAGCCAATAGTTGTCTGAGGTGTATAGGCACAATAGAAAAGCAAAGATTAGAAATTAGTCTCCTAAAATTTAATTCCAGGACTATTAATTTGAATCATTCAAATGTACAACATGTGTATAAAATTCTTTCTGAATCTAAAAGTGTTCTGCAAACTTGTTTGTTATGCTTTCTGGTTTCTCCAGACCCAAAAGTATAGGTGCCGACATTTTGCTTGGAAATGAATCACCCAAAAATTTGCCGGGAATTTTGTATCAGATTCAATTCATTACAAATGAATCCCAATCATCTCTAATTCTTATTCACTCATCTCTCATTCTGACCATTAACAAGTCTCAGCTTGTCCTATCTTGACGTTGTCATAAATGCTTGCTCAGTCATTAGTTGGCTAAGGTTGGTCACTCCTGTGACCAGTGATTGAAATAGCTGGCTTTTTCTGGCATGTCAAGGTGGAACCAAGAAGTACAGCAGAGGGAGCGACGTGTTAAGAATCAGAATGGAGGCTGACTTTACCAAGTATAAAGCCATTACAAAATAATTTTCATTGGTGCTCAACTTTAATCAAACATTTATCACCTATCCTGCAGATAAGTTGACAATGTTGATCATGGCAGAGCCACTGCCAAACTAGTGAGGATTATTTGAAGCAACATTTTCATCATTCACTTTCATATTTACGCACAAAGCAATGGCTGAAATGTCCACAGAATAGGAGGTCAGTTTCGCAAAGAAGATGGCCAGTATACATGATATCCGGTTGAATTGAAAATTTGTCACTGAAAAAAGGGGTAATCTTCTCAAAGAGGTGATCCTTCGAGGGAAGTTTCATTGTAGTATTATTCTTACACAAGATAACAGTTGATGAGCAAAAATACATTTTTGTTCAATCTTTGTTGCTGGCAAAATGTAAAGACAACAAAAATAGACCAAAGTATCCAGAACAAATTGCTGATGTATAAAAAGAGCTGACAGGTGTAGAAAGTGATGATTGGAATACCTCCGTACTAAATTAAAATTCAGAATGAGTTCATGCCAAATCCTGGGGGTGTTATTATATTCAAATGGGTTAATTAACTGCACACCTAATAGTTTGGAATTAATTGGCTGGGGCATCACTCTGCTTGGTGGATTTTTTTTGATGAAAACTATTAAGATGTGAAGATCGTCAGGACTGCCGTGAAAAATCAACAAAGTGATGTACTTTCAATAGAAGTTATTTATGGGAAGAAGCCATAGAGACGAACTATTGATATGTTCTCAAGAAGCAGAAGAACCAATAGCCTGGGTATGACGACTCAAAATCAAATTTCACACACAACATGCTAGTGCAATTCTTATAGGTAGTAACTTATTCAGCCAATTCATCATTCGGAGAAGAAATCAGAGTGCCGAGGAGAAACCCATGTCAGCACGGAGAGAACAGCTCTAGTCTTGCAAGGCAAGCAAAAAGAAAGACTAATGCAATATTGGAAATCATAAATGCACATTTGAGAAGAATCCAAACTCTAAATGAAGACAAGACAATCCTAGGTAGTAGTTAGATAGGTATCAAATAGGAAAAATTGGTTGAATGGGAAGCTGTTTAAACCCCTTCAACTCAGGGCGATTTTTCGATTTTCATTTTTGTTTTTTTCTTTCCTTCTTCTAAGAGCTTTACCTTTTTTTTGTTCTATCATCATGAAAGAGGGAAAAAATTCCAAGTGTGTTGAAATTGCAAAAAAAGCGCAATTTCACAATAATTTTTTTTTTTTTATTTACCATATTCACTATATGGTAAAGTTCAGCTGGCAGTATGATTCTCCAGGTCAATACGAGTACGCAGATACCAAACATGTATAGGTGTTTTAATTTAAGTGGAGGAAAAAAATCAGAATTTTATCAGGAAAAAAAAAATAGCTTTTGTCAACATTTTCCAATACCCTTACCGTTTTCATTTTTTGGGGATCTTGGGTTATATAAGGGCTTATGTTTGGCACTCTGAGCTTATGTTTTTATCCATACTGTTCTGGGATAGATACGGTGTCTTTATCGCCTCTTATTGTATTGTATTGCAATGTTGTAGTTGCCAAAAAACGTAATTCAGGAGTTTTGATCTTTATTTGTTACACTGTTTACTTAATTTACTTTTATTTTGATAGATCGGACTTTTACAAATGCAGCAATACCAAATATGTGTATTTTTTGTTTTTTTATTCCAGTTTTTGTTTTAATTTTTAAATGGGGCAAATGGGGGGCAATTTGAACTTTTGTGAGGGGGGTTTCATATTTTTAAAAGCATTTCTTTTTTACTTTTTACTGTATTTGATAGTCTCCTTAGGGGACTTGAAGCTGCAATCGTATAGTGAAAATTACGATCTCCTATGAACGTCAGCCACAGGCCGGCATTCATTGGAAGATCGTAATGACAGGCACGGAGGTCATCAGTTGACTCCTGGCTGTAATGTCAACCCATTGGCACCCCACGATTACATCACCTGCACACCAATGGAAGCTGTCAGAGATTGTCAGTTGCATTTAACAGGTTAACAGCCATTATGTCCAGGGAAAGATGCTGGCTCAGCATGCAAGACTGAATCAAGGGCAGGGACACAACCTTTGACGTACATTATGTCAAAAGTCATGAAGGGGTTAAGATCAGGGAATCTTGTTGTCGCAACTTCAGGGTAAACATTAGCAATTTTATAATTACCCATGACAGAGGAAATAAAAAATAACAGCTCTCCATGTCATTTTGGGTTGTCTAATTGTCCAATGCATCTTTTAAGGTACTCGATAGTAAGACTAATTAAAGAGGTTATTCAATACTAAATTATTTTTTTTATTATGAGCCAAAAAAACTAACAGGCTAGCAGTTGCTAACTAGTTAGCAACTACCTGCCTGTCCTATTTGGCATCAGCTCAGAGCGGTCCGTGGCCACTCCTGTTGGCAATTCAGCTGCTCCACATCAACAGAATAGCTCTTCTTCTTCTAAGCTGCTTTGTTGACTGGGAGTGTCTGTCAACGTCATGCTGATTGACAGCCAACTCCCCACTTCATAACTGTGGAAAGTCGGCTGTCAATCAGGATGACATTGGCAGTCACTCTCCGTCAACTGAGCACAGCGGATGAGAAGCCACTCCGGCTGGCAATTCAGCTGCTCCACATCAACAGAGTAGCTCTTCTTCTTCCGAGCTGCTTTGTTGACTGGGAGTGTCCGTCAACGTCATGCTGATTGACAGCCAACTCCCCGCTACATAACTGCGGAAAGTCGGCTGTCAATCAGGATGACATTGGCAGTCACTCTCCGTAAACTGAGCACAGCGGATGAGAAGCCAACGTGAAATCAGTGGAAGCCGCAGAATAGCGTCAAGTGTATAAAGTGATGTCTAGGTCTCAATGCAAAACCCAAGTGTCATATGAAGCTTCTACACAAATACTTGCTCTCAATTTTTTTTACCCAACAATTAATTTTTCAACTTCTTTAATTAAACTATAAGAGATTTAGATACATTTATTAATTAAACTTGTGAAAAAAAATGATCCCAGATATTTAGTCAAGAGAAAAGGCTAAAATATAACAAAAAGTGTTAGGGTCACTTTACGAAAAGGCAGCTGAACAGCTCCTGAATCCCATGTGTTGGTGACCAGATTAAATCCTCATTGCCCTTCAGTTCAACTCTGACATGAAAGGTTCACTGCAAAAGAAAGCCAATTCATCTTTCATCCAGGCCAAGAGTTTAACAAAGCCCTTAATATTCCTGCTTTTGCTGAACTTTCTCTTAAGTGTCAGACATATTTGGTTATGAAGTCCTTTGAGTTGTCAGCACATGAGTAAAGTGTAGTCAGGGCTGGACCTGTACGGAGACTGCCAGAAGCAGGTGTACAATAAATGTGCAGAAAACATATTCTTAATCTTTGTAATAAAGTTTTTAAAAAATCACAATATTTGTCCATAAATGTGAAAATACGATAACAATGCCTTAATTACAGAGATGAGCGAATCTTTAGATTTTAGAATTCTCCAGCCTCACAGAATTTATCCAAGAAATTCAATTAGCGGTCAATTGATTCATAGCAAATCAAAGTACTTCAACATTTGTGTTTGCTAAAAACCCCTGCATAACACAATGACTCTTTGAATGTTCTCTGCTTATCAGTTAAATCTATATTATTTACCTTTCCCCACGCATTAATCTTCACTGCGGTACTGTTAACACACACTATCTGTACAGTTTCTTCAGTGTTCATGACTTCCTCTCCCTATCTCACTTGCTAAGCTGTGAACTGTGATGGTCTCTCTCAAATTCACCATAAACTGGGAGCTGCATTCCTTGGCCTTGGCTTTTATACAGGCTATGAAATTTCCTTCTGATTGGTTGTGATCTACAATGTGATGTGACAGCTGCATTATAGGGAGGGCATCATAATTAGAGTTGAGCGAATATATTTGGAACCAGTCACTGAATCTGAATTTGCCATATTCGTGGCATATTGCTACCATATTCGTGCTGATTTTATGTTTGACGATCGATTCCGAACATATGCAGTCATTTCTACTCCCATGGACTCCAATGACGTTCTATGAATATTGCAAATAGAATATTCGCAACCGAATTTTCAAAAATTTGCTCAACTCTAATCACAAGGAACTTTGAAGTTATGTGATCCTTCACTGGTTGATGCAATCTTCTGCAAGGTGTAAAACAGCTGTGGCGATTTTAGGCAATTAGCAAGAAGTAAATTACAAATTGCCCAAGTTTAGCAAATTCTTAAATATTTGATACTAGCTTGATTAGCATTTAATTGGTTTGCTCACCTTTATTATACAGTTAACATCATGGTCATTTGTGGTACCCCAGTAATTTTTTTCCGAGACCCATATTACTTAAGCGGCTTTCTTACGGTTCTTTGAGAAATTCAAATAAATGTGCTGTTTAATGTGTTGTTTACTATAAATTGATAGTTTGCGAGTTTGTGAATTTTGGCCAAAATATCAACTAATACTTCATGTAGTTTTTCCTCTTTGCCGGATTTGACAAGGCGCCGTATTGTTGGTCTGGGAATTGGTGTGTCCGTCCATGTGGGGTGCACTTATATAGTGCTGGGCAGCCTGCCTGATCTAATAGTATGGGTGTAACCAATAGGCTGTAAGCCGATAGTTCACTGCATGCATATTACACAAGCCTTATCCAAGTGCATCTATAATACTAGGCAATCACTCCACCATGAATGGTAGGTGTGTGAGTCCATCAATATTTTGGACCTGTGTTACCTCTGCCTTTCATCATCGAGTCCTTTCTGTATCCTGTAACATATCAGTATTGTGACCAGGTATTAGTAAGCGTGGCCCTTTTTTGTGTGATTTTTTTGGTTTTTATGTCCTTTTCATTGAATTACTATTAATTTTGGGATGCTACCATACTGCATCAATGGTAAAGAATTCTGCAGAAATGCTTTAGGCTTACCAGAGAGAAAATGTCCTATATAGTGGAGGAATGAAAGGCGTGTGGGACATCGAACACCAAGGAAATAAAAGGAAACACCATATCACCATCCTGTTTTATCTGCTCTTGCTGTTTGATTGTTTAAAGTGGTTGTTCAGCCCAGTGCAAATTTTCAGCCATCACTGCAGCTTGCCGAATCCTACCAATGAGTAATATCCATACTGTTAGGATTTGGCTCTGCTTGACGGTTCAAGTAGTCATTATGTGCCCGCAATTATGTGATTTACATGCTTAAGTTCAAGTGCTGATTACTTTGTCATCCACTTCTTTCAATTATCTATTGAACAAAATATAAGCTAGTCTGCATGTGACTCCAAGCATGCAAATCACATATTCGCAGTCACTTGGTGACTGCTCAATCTGTCAGAGACAAAACTTAGCTGTGTGTATACTGCACAGTGTTAGGATTCAGCAAACTCCAGTGCTTGATGAACAACCCCTAAATTTTCTATTAAACTTTTGGCCCGTCGTGGAGAGCGGCTTTGGCCACCACCATCTTATTAGCCAGTTTCTGCATGACGTCAGACTGATAGCACGACCCCATCCTATAGTCTCCGATCTGCATGCAAAAATTTTCTGCATAAGGTCATTCTCACCCAAGAAATGCAACGAATTGCAATGCAGTTAAAATGACCTCTTTTGCACCTACAAAACTGCTGATAGGACATTTAATCTATATATCTATACACATACATTATATAAAGAAGCCAAAATTTGGAGCATCACTGTGAGTTTCATGTCTTGCTGCAAAGCTGAGGATTCTGGTTCTCAATCTGTTTATAGATTGCAAAATAGAGAAAAAGTCATCACATCAAAGGAATAAATGTGCAAAGGATTACACACTATCATCATGGGTAGCATTTTCTATCTATTATCTATCTATGTATCCCAGGTGCAGACATCTAGGTTTTTTAATTTTAAGCATTCTTGTCCTTACAGATAATTTTTTCAGAATAGGCCATTGTGTGTACATGAGGACTAACACTATTTCTGCATTTTTTCACCAGTTTTACACTCTGCAAGGTATAGCTCTAATTTTCTGTTGTCTCTGAACTAGTGAGTGGAGACTAAATTATATGCTGTCACCCATACACATACACAATGATCTGAGCAATTTCTGCTCTCCTGTCTCTATGTGCATATGTTCAGAACAATATACAGTAGTAATGAGTAGTGAAGATGTGAATCCAGCACTGGGGTGAATTAAAAACTTACTAGAAAGCAATTAAGGAATTTTCTCTTCAGACCTTCTGGGGGTACAACAACATAATACCAGACTCCAATCAGAGGGCAATAAAACTTTCACACTCCTTATCTATGAACTGTTCCAATATTTATGTTCATCTCTATCTCCCATAATGACAGTTCTGCTTTACGTCACTTGTCTTACCTATTGCATTGTTTCTGTGCTGTGTTGTGTATAAATATGTGATTCTTCAGATTTTGTATTAGTCTTTGCCTGATGAAGAGACCTGAGTAGTCTCGAAAGCTTGCAATTTGTTACCATCTTTTCAGTTAGCCATTAAAAGGTATCAACCACTGAGGACTCTCAAGTCTAAATATTTTTCTTAGAAAGCAGAAGGAGTTTGTGAGTATCTTTATCTTTTTTTCTCTCTCTCTCTCTCACTCACTCTGCTCCTCACTTCTTCTCCTTCCCCTCTCTTGAGACTTTTATAGACAGCTGTAATCTGATACCTCAGTGAGTTGCCCTCCATTTTATTTTGAGTAAGATGGATTTTAGTAGCTTTTCAGAGTAAATAGTGAGTTCAGAAAGGGGAAGGAGAAGAGGCTCATAGGTGGAGAAATAAGCAGATCTAGCTGATAAGCTGTCATACGACATTTCTTATATTCGCTCTGCTTCCTTCACCTCGGTTCACGGTTTTCTGTTGTGCTCCACATCAAGTTTTGCAGTTTGCCAGGTGTGACTCAGTGATGTCATCACCCTAATTCTTTTTAAAGGCCCACTGAGGGTATGCTCCCATGGTCCAGTAAACGCTGCAGGTTGGATGCTCCGTACATCCGCAGATGCCAACCTGCAGTGTCCAGATGTTACAGCATAGTGGATGGGATTTCAAGAAAACCCATCTCCACTATGCGTGCACGGACGCCTCCGGATTCCCTGCGGAGCTGCACATGCGGGGCGTATTTCTAGACTGCAGCATGTCTATTTATTTAGCGGATATGCTCCATCTCCACTGCTTAAACTACCCATTCATTATCATTAGATGCTGTAAAACCGCATTATCTTTCCAGTCACATGAGTACTAAGTGTGGGAACGCAGCTTACTACGCATGTGTACTAACTTAAATAATGTTGTACCTTGTTTCAGCTGGAGGTTCAAGTACACTGCAGTTCTCGCGATGAGCTGAGCTGATCGCGAGAACTGCCATGCATGTGACCGCCGGAGACAGGGTTATCTCCATTCACTAGCCAAGTTCTCACGGTCAGCTGATCGTGAGAATTGCAGTGCATGTGACCGCCAGGGACTGAGTTATCTCCGGTCATCAGCGGTCATCATCTTCATGCTCCGCTGTGTTCTGGATGTTAGGCTGAGTGGTGGCATAATGCCACCGTTCAGCCAAAGGCATCCAGATGTAGCAGAGCTGGACTCGCCGTGGGACAGTATGCATATCTTCTCGGCGGACAAGTAAGGATATTGTTGCTTTTTTATTTTAATTCTCTTCCAGTAGACAAGGGCGTCGGTGGAATCGGCCATGCAGTAAGTGTGGTTTAAAGGAGATCTATTAAAGGAGTCTGTCATTATTTCAATTAAAGGATTTTATTCTGGCTGTGTCTTCATGGATAGGTGTTTGATAGACGCTTCTCCATTACTAATCTGTGGGCTTGATGTCACCTGACAATACAAAGGTGACATCAACCCCACATATTTAAAACCCAATTGCGTCCACTACAGGGCAAGGGGGAAGAGCCAGATAAAGTGCCACAATTGGTGCACTTTTGGATGTGGCAGTTGTGGGGCAGCTGCGGGCTGCTACTTTTAGGCTCGTGAGGGCCAAAATTCATTGGCCTCGCCAGCCTGACAGTACCAGGCCGCAGCTGTATGCTTTTTCCTTGGCTGGTTAACAAAAATAGGGGGACCCCAGAATATTTTTTTTGGAGTGGATCCCACTGTTTTTGCTAACCATCCAAGGTAAGCAGACTGCTGCGGCCTGGTGTTATTAAGCTGGTAAGGTTCATGGATATTACCAGCCTGGAATACCAGTCCCAGTAGTCTGCTTTACTCTGGCTGCTTAACAAATATAGGTGACCCCACCCCAATTTTTTTTTAAATCATTTATTTATTAAAAAAGAGTGGACCTATCGCTGTGCTTTCCTCCACTTCATGTGTCATGTACTTCTGGCTGTGTCACAAGATTCACCATTATTTAAATTAGCACACATGCGTAGTAAGCTGCGTTTCTGCACTTAGTACGCATGTGATTAGGAAGATAATGTGACTTTACCACATCTAATCAAAGTGTATGAGTCATTTACGCAATGGAGACTGAGCATCTCTGCTTACATAAATTGACATGCTGCGGTGTGGAAAGACGTGCAGCTTGTCCGTCTCTGCGGGTGAGCCGCGGGCATCGGTGCACGCATAGTGAGCATGGGATTTTTTGAAATCTCATCCACTATGCTGTAACAGCTGGATGCTGCAGGTTGAATGCTGTGGATGTGCGCAGCGTCCAACCCGCAGCGTTTACTGACTGTGTGCACATACCCCCAATATATCTGCAAGCAGGAAATCGCTTTTTTCCTTCCCAGAAGCCAACTTTCAATTAGCTTTATTTCAAGTGACAAAAAAGATGCATGCAGAGAAAAAATGCATCAAAAATGCATGTAAAAACGCATCAAAAATGCAGGTAACCTGCCAGTGACCTCAGATGCAGATTTGGTGCAGATTTCACCTGCATCAAATCTTGAGCAAATACTGAGCCATACCTAAGGGTATGTTTCCATGTGCCGGATTCCCAGCGCTTTGGACGCAGTGGATACCTGCTCCGCCCAAAGCGCTGCCAGCTTTAGTATGCGCGGTGATTCCGCATGTGTTCATTGAACATATGCGGAATCACCGCATCCTATACATTGGATTGTGTTATTTATCTTGCGGAGACAGAGCGTCTCAGCAAGATAAATAGACATGCTGCGGTCTATAAAGACGCGCCTCATGTCCGGTTACGCAGGGCCGCCGGATGCTGCCCTGCACGCATAGTGGAGATGGGATTTCAGAAAATCCCCTCCACTATGCTGTAACATCTGGATGCTGCGGATTGGACGCTGTGGCTGTATGCAGCGTCCAATCCGCAGCAAATACTGAACGAATTCGGCACATGGAAACATACCCTAAGACAAACTTCTGTGTTTTAGGATTTAGAGGCTCATGTTTGGTGTGCTCCAGCTCCACCATCTGTGTTTATTGTGTGTTAACTTCCATTCATTTCTGCAGATTTCACTTTTATCTGTCCTACTGCTTCTGAGATTGCTGGCTGTCCAAGTCCTCATGATTCAACGTGTCCTCGAGAAACCTTCGCCAACATCCTGGTTCCGCGTGCCCAATCGGACCAGAGACTTAGTGGATCCACCTTACCAGATGAGCCTTACACAAAGTTTGATGAATTAACAGTAACCCTGGATTTTACTATCTGTCTTACCTTTTGACATTATTTTCATATTTTATAGAGAAGAAACCTTCTCTCCAGACAACTTAAAGAAAAGTAAAATGTTTAATCTTCTGGAAAATTGGTACAAATTCTTGTCAATATTTTACAGACTCGTGATCCTGCTTCTGCTGTGAGCCTGGTCTTTCTCACCTGTCACCAAGCTGACATCTTGCAAATAAAAGCCTAAATCGACCAAGGTCTGCTAAATTATAAGGCAAAGCAAAGTGTTACATAGACCAGCTACAGCCATTATATGCCCCGAGGCCTCGACTTTTATAATTGTAAGAAAAATCAATGTCTATACTGAACCATAAGCAGGAACTTTACATCTGCTTTCCCTCACAATCTCTGCAGCTTCACTTTCTCTAAAGTTTATTTTCTAATAGATGAGAACAACTCTTTTTAATATTATTCAATAAAGGAAATGAGAAGTTTAAGTTATGTGGAGACTTTGGTTCAATGTCTTTTATTTATAAAGCTGGATAAAGGCCATCTTATACAAGTAGTAAATAGAATGTATTACATTTAATGCACGGCAGGAACATTCTACAGAATTTCTTGATCTCGACCAGAAGCTCATTAATACCACAACTCAAAAGAGAAAGTTCACTATACAAATAAAACCAACAATTTTCCATCAAGATACAAATATAAAATAAATCCATGAGTTGTCAAGTTCGTAGTAAAAAATTAGGAAAAATTTTATTCAATTGTTACCTTTTTCCGAAAAAGATAGATGACCACCAATATGGTGGTCATTACAGCCCCCACATGGTTGTCACACTACTTCTTTAAAGTGCTGGAAAAAATAATTTGCTTATATTATTAAAGGTTTTAGCACTTGTATTTTTTGTGTAGGAGTTTGGACTTCCCTTTTA
>VIAB01000645.1:12074-28923 GCA_009801035.1 Oophaga pumilio
AGTATTCATCTATGGGGCAGCTCCCATCACCGTTTTTTTTCTCACCTGTTTTTAGCGTGCGAGTGAAATCACAGCATGCTGCGATTTTCACCCACACTCAGCCAAGTCTCGGCTCACTCGCACCCATATATGCGATATACGCTGACCCTGGCAATAATGGAGGAGATAGAGAAATTAGTTTCTCTGCCTCCTCCGCAGCTGTGCTCCGGTCCACTCTGTGCGAGAGTCTTGGAGCAGTCGCATGACACTCGGCTCCCGCTGGCTGCAGCGCAGGAGCCGAGGGTCATTAGCATATCGCATCCGATGCCATACGCTAGTGTGACCCCGGCCTAAAAGTCCTCATAAGCATTAACCCCTTCTTGACACATGATGTACTTGTCAGTGATATATCTGGTTCCAGTGTTTCAAGCAGGCTCAGACACTGAGCCTGCATTATTACCGGCATATGATGGCTGTTTCATTCAACCATCATTTGCCTCTAATAGCAGCAAGTGGAGCTAAGCTCTGTCCGCTGCTGTTAACTTCTTAAATGTCTCTCTAGAACCCAGGGCATAATAAATTTAAAAAAACAACAAAAAAATAATATTCACCTCACTGTTCACCTTTCTGGCCACCTCGCTACTCGATGCTAGCAGACCGGTTTTCTTCTTTCTAGGGTATCCGGAGAGGTAAGCAGTGAAGTATTAGGTTTTTTTCCATTTGTTGGCCTTAAATGGTTCACCTAAATAGCAGCTAGGCATTTATTTTTTTGTGATTCGTAAATGGAATTGCAAATTGGAACCGCGCCATTCAGGAAATATAATAGATCATCCGTGGATCGATCCACTCATCTTCTAATTATGGCCTATAAGAAATTTGACCAAAAAGTGTCCCTACTCTAAACATGGGATGATTGTCTTGCAAAACATACAATTTAACTTTTTTCACATTGTCAGCCAAATTACAGCCAACAAATCAAACGACAGAAAAATAATTGATAATCCTATACGTTGTATTTTTACTAACAAAATATAGTCAGAGTATTCGGGTGTTCTTCTGACGGCCATATGTCTAAGACAGTTTATTTTCCCTGTAGATTCCAATAATCCCTAGAATAAAGGGGTCACTGCACTGGTCAAACAATTTGTCTCCTTCATGGATTTTCCGTACACAGCTTCTTTCCTGGCCACCTACTGTGCAGGGCAATATGGCACAGCTCCATTCATCAGAAAGCATAATGGAATGTCAAAAACGACACCTGTTCTCTAGATTCTGCGATTGACAGAGGTCATGGAGGTTGAGACTCGCATGTTCAGACTTTCATAGTTTATCACATATCATAACATTGTCACATAGGATTACCGTAACTCTTTCATTTGGATTTGAGAAACAGGACTTTAAATTGAATATCCCGTCAAAACATGCTTGTTTGCATATCATTATCATAAAAATTAACAGCTTTGCAAATAATGATAAGCTTTTCTCACTGATTGGTGGGGTGTTATACCTAGTTAACATATTTCATTCTCAATTCTCAGAGCAATTATCAGTAGAAAGCAATTAATCAAAGCATCTGTTAAGTAATAATTGCATGGTTCAATGTTTGTTTGACTGCTACCTGACACTCTGGCCTCAATTCTTCACCAGAGGAAATAGATTCAGTACTTAGATTAAGATCTGCAGGTCTCGGTTTCTACCAGCATTACATTTCACACACATGAAGCGAATGTTTGCTCGGATTGTCACGTTACATGCAAGGGCTGAATACTCATACGCAGGCATGACATTCTTCTATCACTGGGACGCGCTAGAGGCCAAAAGTCACCAATGAGAATGCAGTAATCATATCGATGAGATGCACTTAGCGCAGATATTAAGGCAATTCTGGAAATTGAAGGGAATTACATATATTCCAAAGCCGTTGATGTTTTTGCAAGTCCCACAACCATTTTCAGAGATCTCCAATATATACTGGAGAACGCAATGCAGAATACGTCCAGTGTTCCATGTGGTATTACTAATTCAAGAAAAATCAATAAATGAGTTTACATATATGTCATGCTACTGTGAACAGAGGCACCTCTGCATAGTAATAGTAGCACAATATGTACATATATTAGGATAGGGCTACACGGTGTCCATGGGCGCAACATCGGCTCCATGACCAAAGTACGATAGATGTTGCTTCTACATAGAAACTCAATACAAGTGAATGTGGTTGCATTGTGACCTCGGAGGTACTACGTCTGCGACAAGCATTTTGTAAGAAGTACAACTGCATCAGAATTTTTGCAATTTGCTTATCGCAGTTGTAGAACCCCCGGGGGCGTAATGTGACCCCACTCACTGGTATTCAGCTGCGATGTAGCAGCAACTCCTAGCAAACTCTGGATGGGTGACACATGTTCCTACAATAGTCACAGTGTAGCCCCAGTCTCATACTGGAAATATACATATATACATAAATATATACATCACCCATAGCTCACATGGTCTGATCCCTCAAAGGAGATACTGTTCCACAGATTGATGAAAAAAGTTAATACTAGCATAACAGAAACAACACACAGTGCATCTCAGATTTCTGTATATGGGTCTGTGGAGATGCACACTGGTCAGATTGCCCATGCTGACCCCATTATCTGCAACTACAATGGACACTTGAGTATTAAACCATTGTACTGTATAAGACAATGACCTGCTCTGATGATTCATGTTGTCTTGTACATACAGTGGGTGGCTGGGTGCATGTGCGTCACTTACCTGGTGCAGTTTTAGCACCAGGATGCATCAATAGCAAGAAGACAAGCCAGCAGAAACAGTATGCCGATCTGGGTTATGCGCCGCTGCTAAACCTTTTGACACCTATCACCAACCTAAACACCTGCAGACGTGTCCTATTAATATGAGCTCACAGCTGTTTGCTTAGCCTTTACTGGTGGTTATTAAAGGGGAGACCCCCCAAAAAATGACGTGGGATCCCCCTACTTTCACTAGCCAGCAGAGGCTATACAGACAGCTACAGGCTGATACTATCAGCATAGGAAGGGGCCATGGATATTGGCCAACTCCCAGACTAAGAACATTATTCATTAGATGTGCCAATTCTGGCTCTTAGACTCCGCTCTTCCCACTTGTCCTGGTGTGGTGGCAAGTGGGGTAATAGTTGTGTGGTTGAGGTCAGCTGTTTTATGGCCCCTGACACCAAGCAAGGGGTTAGTAATGGAGAAGAGTCTATAGGACACCACGATTACTAACTCCACATTCAAATGCAATAAAAACACACACAGAGAAAAGCACTTTCATTGAAATAAACACTCTATGACCCTATTTTACCCATTTATTCTTCAAAAAATAAAAAAGCAAAGTTATACTCAACTTTCGATCGATAATACATTAATGGACATGCCCCACAACATTTAGGATGGTTTGGTGAGCAGTCACATCAGTGATGTGGGCGCTCTCCACACCAGCCGGAACACAATGAGCTGAGCATGAGAACGCAGCTGCAGTGACCGGCAGGAACCGCTGATCACACTCAGCCATGTTCTCATGTTCAGCTCACTGTGTTCTGGCTGCCGTGGAGAGCGGTCGCATCAGATCGTCGTGGGACATGGCCATTAATGGATTATCAGTGGAAAGGTCAACATAACTTTGCATTTTTATTTTTATTTTTGTGTAGTAAATGGGTAAAAGTGGGTCGGGGAGTTTTTATTTTAAATAAAGGACTCTGTGTATTTATTTCAATTAAAGTACTCTGTATGTGTCTTTATTACATTTGACTATGGGGTTAGTAATGGGGGTGTCTTCTAGACGCCTCTCCATTACTAGCCCCGGTGCTTGATATCAGTGACAATAAAACAGCTGACATCAACCCCACAACTATCATCCCACTTGCGACTGTGCCAGGGCAACTTGGAAGACCAGAGGCTAAGCCCCAGAATTAGCACATCTAATCAATGCATCATTTCTGGGGCGGATGAGGGCTGATGTTCTTAGTCTGATAGGTAGCAATAACCATGTCCCCTTCCTGTCTGCATAGCCTTTGCTGGTTAGTAAATATAGGGGGAACCCCACATCAATTTCTGGAGAGTCTCTCCTATAATAACCAGTAAAGCCTAAGCAAACAGCTGTATGCTGATATTAATAGCCTGGGAACTTTTATGAGTATTGGCCCCTTCTCAGAATATAAACATGAGCCCCCACCCTTTGGCTTTCCCTCAGCTGGTTATGAAAATTTCAGGGAACCCACACCGTTTTTTTTCAAGTACACAAAATAAGCACCCAAAGCACTGATTAGAAATCACAGTGACATATACCTATCTGTCTACCTATCTATCATGTATCTATCTATAATCTATCTATCTATCATGTTCCTCATCACTATCTCTGAACATCTTTAATACATAAAACTCTTTCATTTCTATGCTGCATTTCATTCCATACATGTCACACTGACAGCACACGGACATGAACAGCCCACAGACTCACGGATGTCACGTAAACACCGATGTCACATGGACCACGGATTTCACCAGTACTGGTTTTTCTAGTACAGAAATCACTAGGACATGTGAAGGAGGCCTTAGTTCAAGGCCGAGCTGACTGGTCCTCTGAATTCACCAGATATCATTCCGATGAATGTGGTAGAAATCCAAGTCTGATTGTTGGATATTAACCTCCCAATTTACAGAAGGATATGTTGCTAATGGCTTGGGATCAGATACCAGAGTCTTGTGGAGTCCATGACTTCATGGAGAGCTGTTTTGGTAGTATAATGGGCCCCACACAATAATATTGTGTGAACTTAGCCTTAGAGCTGTATATCCTATATCATAGTTTGCCTCATGGCACATTTAGATGAGCCAGTAATCACCAAAAGAATTCATAAAAAGGCTTGCTTCTAATTATATGCAAAATGCATATATTTTGGGTGAGCAGATAGTTTATAGCAGCGTACAAATCGTTGTTATCAGCAGCATATTGCCTGGGAAAATAAGTAATGTTGGCTGACAATGTGATGCTTTATGGGACTTTGTATAAATGTTAAAAATGGCTGCAATATAAATGTTTTGTTTCCACCTCTGTTTTGAGACAACGATGACCTGTCTTTTATATGTGGCGTTTTTGTGACTTTTCTGTAAAAATACACCCAGAAACATATTATCCACAACTCCTTATGTCATAATTTTTACATTTTGCTACAGGCACTAAAAACTGGTGTATTAAATGGAGTAGAACATTAATAAATTTGGCTTATGCATTTATATCAATGAAATGTTGCAAAAAGTTTGGAGCAAACTCAAAGATAATAATTTCATGCTATTCCCATCTATTGAGGGAAACTGAAGTCAGACAGGTTGGATTTCTGCCTGGCCAATGTTCCACTTCTAGACAAGGTTTGCGTTGCTATTTGAGAGTTGATGAAGCTGTAGGTTTCGGCTTTGCTGTTAGAAACAACTCTTTCTATATCACAAGTAGCAATCAGAGAGCACTTATTGCCTAAATGTTAGACCTAGGAAAACATTGCCGATGACTGGAAATAAAATGAGAATGATTTTTCTATGATCAAAGTCACAATATCGGATCTTACTAAGGCACATTTACATCCCACACATATAGAAAACTTTCAGGACTAAAGCACTTTACTTACACTACAATCATGTAAAGAAAGTTAAATGAGCGCGAGCTCTAAGCTATTACTTCTGTATGAAGTTTGATACTTCACCTTACATCAGATTACACACATGCACAAAAAGACGATCCCTAACCATTTACGGGACTTTTTCCCATATAGCAGGGACAAAAGAAGATAAAAGTAGGGACAGGCAGATCGGTTCTCGGGTCTATCAGCCAGATCAATAGTCTCTAGAAGCCGGAAGAGAGGTTCGCGAAACTCTTACCTTTCGAGTTCACAGAAGCAGCGTTTGATTAACCGTTATCCGTGCATCACGGTACAATGATGATGTTGTGAAAGCCCAACTAATCTGGCATGCCATCCCAAAAGATAAGAGATTCACAGACCTCTCTTCCAACAACCAGGAACTACTGACCTGGATGATGAACCAAAGTCCCGCCAGTCAATCCACCCAATGCTAGAAAAATAGTAATTATCAAGGAAAAACATGGCTAAAATATTAGTACAAGTTCTTATGGGCAAATGATCGATAATGACTAATCAATTATTAATTATGCTTCAAAAACATTGTCATCACTCACTGGACACAAACTAAATTCCCTAGCCTACTGTCTTTGCGAGAAAAGACAGGACCACAGTAATGCAAAGCAAGACCGAGGTCACACTTGCGAGAAACTGCCGGCGGCAGTGCCGGGTATTGAGGTGCGAGACTCATGCGAGTTTATCGTAAGTGTGACCCCAGCCCAACAGTGATAACCACAGACCCACCATACTGAATACCAGGATATGCTCCTTTAGATGATATGTTGGACTTCTGCTGAGCCAATAACTAATTGCAAGTGTGGCTGGTTGCAGACCATGAGACATGGATAAATGAAAGCATCCTTATGTCTCAGGCTTCATCTCATAGTAAGCATGTGGTGTAGACAGGTAGAGCACGACAGAGCTATTTTTCACCTTTGTGGCCAATTATGATTACTGATACATTTAATTTATAGTTTCAGGAAATTTTCAGATAGTCTTGATTAATATATTGTATTGCTTGTGCAGACAGACTCTATGTAGACTGGAGATTGCAGATCTAGTGTAGTGAGATCTTATAGTCAAGCTCAATCTCCTACTACTACATGCTAACATAAGTTTGGTACCTTGCGATGGTTTTGTAGTGATCAGCGGCCATATTTTTTTAAAACACAATTTTAGGAAATATTTCTAACATAGCTTCTGTGATGCAGATTTTCCCATGTTGTTTTGAAGTCAATTTATAAAAATGACACAAAAATTATTATTTAAATCATGGACATGCTGTGTGCCCAAAAAAAAACTAATTAAAGACTAAGCAACTTAAGCTCGGATTCAAGCAGTTTACCCCACTTATCGTAGTTGAATTAAAATGATACGACTTTTTAGGTTTTTACACCAGCTCTGCAGTCTTCATGAAAAGTGGGTAGAGCTTAATTAAAAGGGATGTGGCTGCACACGGTTTGTCAGATTCAGCCAAAATCATGCCGCAAAAGTCATGTACAGTTCAAGGGAAATGTACTCCAGTCCCTTATGGAGGCGAGCAGCAGCCGAAAGATGCACCAAATTCATTAAAGGGAATCAGTCAGCAGGATTTTACCTTCCAAACTATTTAGATGTGTTAGCTCTTTAAAAAAAAGTCTTAAAAGCCTTTACCTAGGCAGTCTGCTCCTCTTTTACTGAGAAATTGTAATGTCTGTGGCCAGTGGCCCCCCATGGTTCCTCTCCTTTCTTCATGCGGGGACATCGGCATACTCATCGCCCCGGCTGCAGCAGTGTCGTCGTAAATCCTAGTGCCTAGTGCACGCGCTCCCCTGCTCTTAAAGAGGCAGCACATGTACATAGTAAAATGCCCTCAGCTAACAGCTGTGAGGCATTTAGTTAAAGTGAACGCCTGCAAGATCTCTCCCAGCCAATAGCGGTGAGACATTTTGTTTATAAGGCACCCTCCCCAATAGGGAGGTGCCTGAGCAACCCCTATAGTTTAGTCTTAGTAGTGTTGGTGTGTGCAGCTGTATGTTGCCAGGTCCCCCGTCCCTAGTCTGTTAAAGTTATTTCTGTATCCCATGTTCCCATTAATGCAGTATAGTTGGCGGCATCCTAATACTGAGACCGCATTGGCGGTACCTATACCCAAATACCCGGTACCTGTGCGCCCAGTCCTGACTCTGTAGTCCCTGGTCCTAGCGTGGACAGCTCCAGAACTGTTTCCTGATAACTTCGTATGTGAACAAGAATCTATTTTCTAGGTCCAGGTAGTCCATACAGTCCATCTGTCTGGGTATCCTGCTCCGCAGAGTCTCTGGTCTCGTCTCCCCGTCCAGCGAACCTGACCACATGGGATAGGCAGCTGCCGTACCGAGATCTGCCTGCGAGTGGTCCCTGGGGCTACCTGTAGCCCAGTCTGTCTTCTCCATCAGGAGCTCCAGTGAACACTTGGTAGCCGCTTAGGTATGCCCTTTCCTAGGTAGGCCAAGCCCTATGGCACAGTGAGTTCATGAACCACATGTGCCACCTGTGGGCGTGACAGAAATCATTTAAATTGATATGCAAAATGATATGGTAGATCTGAAGCCTTTGTCACTCCAGCTTTATTCCCTGCCCAGTGCCACCTTCTCTTGCTTGCCTGAAAGCTCCTTTGCCTAAAGTTACACAGCATTGAGGCTGTCAATTAAGTGGGAGGAGGCGGAGCTGGGAAAATAGAGCTGGAGTGACAGAAGCTTCAGATCTAGAATAGACATTTGCATATCAATTCAAAGGCTGATTTCTCAGTAAAAAAGGAACAGACTGGCCATGTAAAGGTATTGCTGGACTTTATAAAAACTATCTGCACAAATCCTTAGTGTGTGAAATCCTGCTGACAGTTTCTCTTAAAAAAGTGCAAGCATCTTACTCTAGTGTGACCTTCATCAAGATTGGCCTGCAAAATACTGGTGTGCCTATCTCCTTAAGGTACTGCCACACTACACGATCCCTCTAACGATCTCGTTAGCGTCGCATACTAATGAGATCGCTAGCGGGATCGTTTTAATATCGCTAGTAGTGGCCTAATTTAGCGATGTCGTTAAGGACGCTATCGTGGTTAGCGATCTCCTTAACGACTTTAGCGGTACAAAATACCGCTAAATCGCTAAAAAAAAGGTGCCACACTCAGCGATATATACTTACCAGCGGGACGCCGGCGATAAAAATAGGGTCCCGAACGATCGCTGAGATGAACGAGATCACAGCAGGATCTCACAGCAGGGGCCACATCGTCGCTAGATGCCACACATAACAACGTCACTAACGAGATCGCTAAATAGTGACGTTTTTTAGCGATCTTGTTAGCGACGTTGTTTAGTGTGGCATACCCTTTAGAGACCTTAAGAGGTTATCCTACCCCAAGTTATCAAAAATCCGCAGGACACTGGAGGCTATAAATAAGTGTATGATAAGTTGATGTCTGGCCGCTGTGACCTGCCCCGATCCTTTGTTATCACTGTATGATTGAAGCAGTAGTCAGCATGTATGACAACTGCTACATTTATTAGAAGATTTATAGGGAAGCTATAATCAGAAAATGTTAAATGTATTTTTTTTATTTTGGCAGTAGTTTTTTTTATATCATATTGTAAATAGTGGATCCTCTGTTATCAGCTGTGTATAGATGTGTAACCTGCAATTGTAATCCTGCCTCTGATGATAATTAAACTGCTGTAAGCTTCCTGAAAAGACAGGTAGTAAGAGTCTAAAAAATCCCTAGTGGCCAGTGTTCAAAATTGAAAGATTACTAAGTTTGTTCTTTTAATAAAGGTCACATTATAAAAAAAATTGGGAACATGTAAAAAAAAATACATGTAACACAAAGACCTGATTTAAGCAATAGGTCATTTTTCTAATAATGGCTTCTCTTTGAAAAAAAATAAAAAAGAGAAAAGGAGTGAAAGTGGTAGTTTTAGTTCTTTCACTGTCTATGGTTGGAGTGGTCACTGAGGATGAGCGAATCAGTTCTGCATGTCTCAGGTTTCCCCAAATCGTAGATTCTACTCAATCAAAATTTTGGGGAATTCGATTCGCACAAATCCAGAAATGTGAATGGAATTTCTCAGCCGATTTTAAGAGAATCTGAGAAATTTAAATTTTGCCCGATTCACCCAGTTCTAGTGATCTACTACTGCTTCCATTGATCCAAACAAATGGCAATGACAGGGGACCATCGAGAATTTTAGAGTCCCAGTTGTTGGATTCCCACTGGCAAGAAAAACACAACTTGCCAAAAGTTTTACTCTTTATTTTGCCGATTGGATGACCTATGAGGATAGAGCATGACATATGGATTTTTGCTTTGGCGCCTTAGAATCAATGTCATACACAGTCCTTCACTTTTGCTTCTTTAAGATGCCTCAGGTATAGACCAGATGCTTTACTTTGGCAACACATCTAAGTGACAGAAGTAAGGAGCCGATTTCATGACCTTTCCACAATGACCGTTTACAAAACCAATGACCTCAATCCCAAACTTTAGGCTTTATATTTCATAGGAGCCATCATTCCTCCGCCGAGACTGTTTGTTCTGTAGCTATTAAAAAGAATGAGTCTTGTGTGGAGAGCCATCTCTGCAGCCGGTGACACTCGCTCTGCGGCTGCCGTATCATTTTCAGCACTGTGTACCATTCCATAAACTGTATATTTAAGGAGTAGGTCAAACATTCCCCGAATTCCTCTGTTATGAAAGATTCTTTTCTTTCTACAAAGTGTTTAGTGAATAAAAGGTACAAATACGCCATCTACTGTGCAGACGTGGTCCTCACTGATAGAAGGACGGTCTAAGTTGCTTTATTTTTAATGAGTATTTTATCATTTGTAGGCATAAGTCATATTAGAGAATTCAACCCAAAAAACACAGAGAGGGCTTCAATGGTGGGATTTATTGTCTTCTACGGGAAGACTGCACTGACAGGGCCAGGAAGGGAGCACTGCTGGACCAGCCGGCGGGGCACCTGCATTGGATACACCTTATTCAATAATAAAGGAGTTTTCTGATTTTGGAAAACCTCTGTCCCGGCTGCTGTTTGTTCTTAAAAAATAATGTTTTCCTCAACCTCCCCAGGTCTAGTAATGAGTCTCCCCAGGAGTGGACACATCATTGGCAGCCGCACAGGATCCAAGAGGTAAGGGGGCCCATTTCCACCTCCTTATCATGTGGAATTGTGCGTTATGATGGGATATTGGGCTGCAGAGGGCCCATATACTGTTCTTACACTGGGGTCCTCTCCTGATTTTTGTCCGCTAGAGGATTTATGTATACAGATTGGTCCACCTCTACTTAACTGCAAACTTCATATATTATTACGACTCGTTAGTAAAACTATTGACATGCTGCAGCAAACATCACAACCACAGGGTGGTCACATATAGGACAAACATTTCCCGTCAGAGTCTATGGCATATATGGATTATAGACATTGAGGTTTTTTTTTGTTTTTTTTGCCCGTTCACTTCCCAGTAATGTAGCAATGCTGCACTGTATTCCCCCATAGCACTAAACATTCAGCTTTCCTTCAGGCACGGCACCAATAATTGTCAAATACGACCACAAACAAAGGACAATTGTGTGATGACTGCCCTTCGTAAACCAGGCTCAGTGACTCAGGATGAATGGATAACCAGGGCTATGTTTACTACAAGTACTCAAGTGTGAACCTTCTCGTATATTCTCTGTGCTCCACAACATGTTGCTATGAAGGGCATATGTCCGCACAGCGCATTTCACACCAGACTGAACCATCTAAGAAGTATTTTTAAGCCTATTTTTATGGGCTGAAGAAGAAACAGTAAGAAACTCAACCATGTGAACTCAGTCATTAAATTGTCTACTAGTGTCTACCGAAATGGATCATAGGATGTGAAAATCTGTCCAACTACTGATGCCTCTGTGATACCATGTGAATAACTCTTTGTTTCTCATAGTGTAAGTGCAATAGTCACTGCTTGAGAGGGAAACATTTTCTTCTCCTCCCATACAGGAATTGTTTGGATGAAGCAACGTTCCTAAATGCCACATTACCGCACATTAGGAAACTAAAGAGATCCAAGAGTGACCTTATTATATTAACATATGAGTATTGTAGCTCTCTATCAACCATGCAAAATGAATGGGTTGTCCAGTAAAAGAGATTATTACCTATTCACGAAGTACAGTGTGGCAGAAGTGCGTATGATCAACCACTTCTCTGGGGCTGCCAGAAAAAACTAAGCATAGTACTCAGCATTACATTAAAGGGGTTGTCCGGTCCAGATTGATAAGTCTGCAGTCACTCCGTGACGGCACGTCCGTGATCGGATGGCACATACACATTATGCATGCTTCCATCCGGAGCCTGTCCAGTGGGTGCGGCCTCGCTCCATACCCCTCCACTGGATGGCATCACTAGTTGGATGTGGCCTCGCTCCATACCTACGCCCCGACTGGACGACATCACTAGTTGGGTGCAGCCTCGCTCCATATCTACCCCCCCACTGGACGGCATCACTAGTTGGGTGCGGCCTCGCTCCATATCTACCCCCCTACTGAATGGCATCACTAGTTGGGTGCAGCCTCGCTCCATATCTACCCCCCTACTGGATGGCATCACTAGTTAGGTGTGGCCTCGCTCAATACAAGTGTATGGGGAAGGCAGCACCCACTGGATGGGATCTTGTCTGGAGTATGTACTGTATAATACATATGTACCCTCCGGTCACGGATCAGAAACCTCAGTGCGTGCTGTGTTGCGATTTTTGCAGTTCGGTCACACAGAGTGACTGCAGACTTATCTATGTGGACCGGACAACCCCTCTAAAGAATGAGTGGTGTAGTGGGATAAATGTGCCTCGTTCTGGCAAACAGTGGGAGTCCCAGTGCTCAGACCCCCACAATTTTTAAGTTACCATGATCTACAAGTTATAATATCACATTTTTGTGTATGCAAATAGTATCTTCATAGAGGAAGATGGCTTGAACTCTTGCGCCACATATTGTATGTAGCAACTGTGACAAAGCCACTGGTAAGGTGCTGGAGGGGAGTTATGTTTCACTGCAGTTAATGGCTTCAATTATGTAAAATCCTGAAGTTTTCATCCTCCAACACATTAAGTGCTGCAAGGGGTTAACAGCGAATTTGTTTTAAAGGGCTGGATTTTTTGTGAATGACCATAGAGCAGGTGGGAGGATGTCAACCTTATCTCCACCTCAGAGACTGGTCTGGGGCTTAAACAGCTGGCCTCCAGAGGCAGTCGGGGTTCAGTGTCTGGAGAGGAACACTCCAGAGAAGTGTGTGTATTTGTGCTTAAACCTGAACCGAGGGTCTTGCTAACCCTGAAACGAGGGTCTTGCTAACCCTGAGCGGGCTGATCCCGGCCACCACAAGGACTGTGCTGCCATTTTGTTTTGTTTTGGGTCATGTTTTCGTCTTGCTTCAGGCTTGGTTTATGCTGCACATAATAAACCAAGGAAGATCATAAAGAGACAGTGTTCCCGTGTCTACCTCCGTGTACAGCTGAGTGAGCGGATCTAGCACACAACCTAAAAGTCAATATCGATCCTTCCACATGACTTATTTTGTTTATTATGCTTTCCTGATATAACACCATCATATTCTGTAGTGCTTTACAGACATCATCATTTCAGTCCCCAGTGGGGCTCACAATCTACATTCCCTATCGGTATGTCTTTTGAGTATGGGAGGAAACCAGAGCATCCACTTGAAACCCACACAAACACAAGGAAGACATACAAACTACTTGTAGATGTTGTCCTTGGTGGGATTTGAACCCAGGACCCCAGCGCTGTAAAGCTAAAGGGCTAACAACTGAGCCACCATGCTGCCCTGCTTAGGATGAGAAGCCAATTCAGAAACTCCATATGCTGTTTGCCCCTCCTCAGTGCAAAGCAGGAAAACTAATTTTGCTAGGTAAGAGACCTTTGACTGTTGGTGTAAGGGGAAATGTTTCTCCTTGTGGAGAGTGTTAAGTCATTGTAAGGAGACTTATAGGCCATGCAATGCTCCTCTGAGAATTTAAATGAATATTGAGCCTGCAGCAAGCTCTGAATATGGCTTTTTTCAGTCTTTTTCCATATATGCTTCTTTATAAGACTTAAAAAATGTAAGGAAAAATACCTATACGAAATGTCACTAAATAAATACACCCCTGAAGGGTTATTCCCAATTCTTCACCTATCCTATCCTTTGTAATCACTGGGGTATTCTCTGTATATGTCCTCGCTGAATTGTAAAGTGCTGCAGGATCTGTTGGCGCTATAGAAATAAAATTAATTTTAATAAAATTATTATTATGTCCAACTGTTGAATGAGTCCCTGAAATTTGACATTAGAATGGTGCGGTAGCTGTGCATGTATTCAGCTTTTTCTGGAAGTCCACTAGGCAATTAATGGAGTGTTGGCGCACATGCACAGCTATGGCTCCATTTATCTGGGCATTGCAAAGCCCAATCTCGGAATTATGGAGGTTTTATTGGTCAGGTCCCAGCAATCTGCATGTGTAACCTGTTTTATGGATAAGTGATATATTGCCAAGTTTGAAATAATTCTGAAATGGCGTTTTTAAAATCACAACATGCAATGGATTTTGGCTTGTGCCATGTTTGTATAATTTTAGGGGTAACCAAAGTTTTTCAAATGCTCTGGGTATGTCATTTTTTTTCTGACATTCCTTCATAGCCTAATAGTGAACTATGGTTTGTCCTGAGGAAGCATGTGTGCTGCGAAACGCGCTGACTAATAAAAACCACATTCAAACCTCCTCGGTCTCCTACTACATACTGTACGGCTGGCAGTGCAGATTTATTCCTATTTCTGCCAAATCCACATATTAGGCTGGTGTCAGACGCAGCTTTCTTTATGGACTTTTTAATGGTCTAAAGACTAAATTCAAATATAAAATAAACTACATATAAGGCCGGTTTCACACGTCCATGTCTCCAGTACGTGTGGTGACAGTTTTCACACGTGATGGAGTCACGTACATACATAGACACATTATATTCTATGTGTCTATGCACATGTGCGTGTTTTCACACGGTCCGTGTGCCAAACACGTAGACATGTCCGTTTTGACACGGATCGGAAAACGTCCCGCACACGTGCACACGGAGAACTGTTCACACAGTCCTCCGTGTGCGTGGACGGCTGCTGGGGAAGAACGAAGAGCGGGGTATTAATATACTACTCATCGTTCTCTTCTGCTCGCAGGCAGAGCAGGGAGAATGATGTCTGCCGGCTTCAGTACCAGCTGCAGGGGACAGCAGCTTACTGTAGCTGCTACTTCCCCGGCGGCCGTCCGTGTGTCCGAGTGGTACTGATGCGGCACACGGGTGGCACACGGTTGCCACACGTGTGCCGCACATAGTACACACATGGACACATGGACACTGATATCTCCGGTACCGATTCTTCCGGAACCGGAAATATCAGGACGTGTGAAACCGGCCTAAAGCATTTTCTTTTGTAATGTTATGTGTTAAAGTCTATGGGTAAACCCCACACACAGGGAATGCTTCTTTAAAGCACCGCTCCTCCACTCCTGTGTCGCGGCGCCATCTTGTGACAGCAACTTTTGATTGGCCGGAAGTAGGAAGCAATGTCACAAGCTCTCAATGTGAATCTATAAGAGCCAGAACGAGGCCATAAACTTATATTGCGTTGTGACCTCCGGCTCATACGAGCAAACACTGGAGCGTTCCGGCAGGTCAAAAACCGCTGCAGACTGGCGAGAGCGGCGCTGATAGGAGATGAAGATGGCGGCAGGATAATATCAGACTACGGGCAGGGACCTTAGAATAGAAGAACCACTTCAGCGCTGCAGTAAAATAAAAACGCTGGAATGGTGCTTTAAAAGGAACTTGTCATTTCCCTCAAACACTATTGGTCTGCAGGTACAGGGTTAACCTGAATAAATATTCACCATGTTTCATATACAAATACATTTACCATTAATCATTAAGAATGGGATTCATTTACAACTCAAGTCAATTCTCAGGAATATACCTTCTCATGCTTTTCAGGGGAAAAATCAATTTGTGAACTCATTAACTACAAACTAAGTGTGTGGCAATCAGAGGTCTAATCCACTGCCGTGGCCTAATTAGTATGGCATCTCACGCATTCAGCAAATCTACTGAAGGTGCATTGGCAGAGGTGCGGCATACATTACACTTTTTCTCTGCTTTCACAAAGTAATAAATAGTTGTTAAAGACTAAGGTAGATCTGACACCAGATTGCACAGTAAAAACTGCATGCATTACATAATAGATCTCTTAAGTTTTAAAAGAGCTGGTGTACTTACTTTGAAAATCTACATCAGAATCTCAAAAAGCAAATTTTAATGTTAGGTAAGGAAACTTTTCTTTCAAAATGCATTATACAGCCACTCTGAGATGGATGTTCAAATACACCAGCCCCATCAGGTGTAATAGATCTATTCAATAATGTATGTCATGTGTATTGTGAATTCTGGTGACAAATCTACTGTGACCTTTTGCAACTAAGAGCTTACAAAATTACTCTTATGTTTTACTATAAACATATCTTTTAAACATTTTGGATGTGACTAAAGATATATCAATAAAGTAGAGTACAGTGCACAGGTATCTCTCACATCCACAAAGAGTTAATGAAATCCTGAACCATAATATCATATTACTCAGCACCTGTATAGCCACTTTATATATACACAAAGATTATTACATATAACACTATAAGGGTATGTTTCCACTGGGCGTATTACACCAGGATTTGCTGCGGATAGGACGCTGTGTACAGCCGCAGCGTTCAATCTGCAGCGTCCAGATGTTACAGCATAGTGGAGGGGATTTTATGAAATCCCGTCTCCACTATGCGTGCAGGGCAGCAGCATGTCCATTTATCTTGCGAAGACGCTCCGTCTCCGCAAGATAAATAACCCAGTCTATGAATATGATGCGGAATTACAGTGCGTACAACAGGGGGCGGCGCTTTGGGCTGAGCGGGGTATCCACTGCGTCCAAAGCGCTGGGATTACGGACCGTGGAAACGTACCCTAATAGTTTAGAGATAAATAAACACATAATTAAAACATGCACAGATGTTGAATTGAGTCCCAAAAAATAGTCAATAGAAGAGTTGTGCACATGCCCGCCCACTGATGCTTTCAGATGGCTCTGCAGAGCCCTGGTCTCAGGATCAGTGTGG
>VIAB01000645.1:122976-146984 GCA_009801035.1 Oophaga pumilio
TGATGAAAGAAACACCATTCCTACTGTAAAGCATGGAAGTGGATTGCCGATGTTTTAGGGATGTGTGCGCTACAAAGGCACAGGAAACTTGGTCAAAGTTGAAGGAAAGATGAATGCAGCACGTTATCAGCAAATACTGCTGCGCATGGGATGTACTTGGACGTTCCAACATAACAACGATCCAAAACACAAGGCCAAGTCGACCTGTGATTGTCTACAGCAGAACAAAATGAAGGCCATCTCTGTCTCCTTACCTCAATATCATTGAGCCACTCAGGGGAGATCTCAAGCACACAGTTCATGCTAGACAGCACAGGAATTTACAGGAATTGGAGGCTTTTTGCCAAGAAGAGTGGGCAGCTTTACCATTGTAGAAAAGAAAGAACCTCATCCACAACTACCACAAAAGACTTTTACACGGTATTAAGAAATGTATGGGGTACCATCAAAACCAAAGGGATCAAGGTCATCAAAATGAAACCCTGTCCATGATTGCAAGACTGTGGTTAAATAACAGTTCTTAGAGGTGGGTTCCAGCTGGCACCTATTGAGTACATGTACACCAGATGTCAGGAATGGGTTAAAGTTCATGTCCGCCATCGTATGGCACATTTTTTTTTTATGTGAATATATCCAAATTTCAGAGCTGATTATTTTAAGAGCATCTGGCAGCTCTCCCGACATATCTGAGTAAATAGTTGTATTTTCTATGTCATAACAATTCTGGAGCATCTTTTCTTAGAATTATACACTGTGTGTTTCATCCGTTATCCTTCCTGTATATTTAGGAATTAATTAACAACTGGGCGCTCCCATTACCCCCTTAAAGGAGATGTTCCCCTACATACTCTGCCACTGTCAGCCCTGTCTTGTACAATTTGAGAGCGTGCTGAGCCATCCCCCCAACCGAAAACACCTATTTGTAAATTTATTCATACATTTCAGGAAGCTCAATTGTTCTTCTACAGTGCCATGAAAAAGTATTCATACCCTGTAAATTTTTCCACATTTTTTCACATTACACCCACAAATTGAAATGTATTTTCATTGAAAATTTATATGATATATCAACACAAGGTAATAAGTATTTGTGAAGTATAAAGGAAATGACATATGCTTTTCTAATTATTTTAAAAAATCTAAATCTGAAAATTATGACATGCATTTGTATTCAGCCCCCTGTAGTCTGATAACCCTAAAACAGAATCTTGAGTGACCAATTACCTCCAAAAGTCACATAATTAGTAAATTGAGTCTGTGTAATTTATTCTCAGTATAACTACAGCTGTTCTGTGAAGGCCTCAGAGGTTTGTTTGAGAACATTAGGGATCAAATGGCTTCATGCAAAGCAAGGAACACACCAGAAAGGTCAAGGGAAAAGTTGTGGAGAAGAATAAAGCAGGGTTATGTTTAAAACAAATATCCCAAGCTCTGAACATCTCTCAGAGCACTATTCAAGCCATCATCCAAAAATAAAAGGAGTATGGCACAACTGCAAACCTGCCAAGACATGGCCGTCCACCTAAACTGCCATCCCAAGCAAAGTGAAAACTAATTAGAGAAGCAGCCAAGATGTCCATTGTCCATCTGGGTGAGCTGCACAGATCTACAGCTCGGGTTTGAGAATCTGTTCACAAAAGAAATATTAGTAATTTACTCCACAAATCTGGCCTTTATGGAAGAGCAGAACGATGAAAGTTATTTTTGAAAGCAAGCCATAAGTATTCTCATTTGTAGTCTGCAAAAAGACATGCAGGGGACACAGCGACAATGTGGAAGAAGGTGCTCTGGTCAGATGAGACAAAAGTAGAAAATTTGGGGCTAAAGGGAAGCTTGTCAAAGTTGATGGGAAGATGGATGGAGCTAAATATAATGCAATCCTAAAGGAAAACCTGTTCAATGCTGTAAAAGACTTGAGACTGGGGCACAGGTTCACTTTGTAGCAGGACCACAACCCTAGACATACTGCCACAGCTAAAACAAAATGGTTTGGACCAAACCATATTCATTTGTGTTAATGTCCAGTCACAGTGCAATCTAAATCCCATTGAGAATCTGTGGCAAGACTTGAAAATTGCTGTCACAGATGCCTCCATCCAATCTCACTGAGCAAAAACTAATTTGCAGAAGAATGGGCAAAAATTTTAGCCTCTAGATGTGCAAAACTGGTAGTGACATACCCCAAAAAATGTGCAGCGGTAATTTCAGCAAAATATTGTCCCACAAAGTATTGATTCAGGAGGGCTGAATACAAATGCACGTCACAATTTTCAGATTTATATTTTTAAAATATTTAGAAAACTATGCATCATTCCCTTTACACTTCATAAATATTTGTTATTTTGTGTTGTAATATCACATGAAATACCCAAAAAATGTATTGAGGTTTTCTGGATGTAACCTGAAAAAATGTGGAAAAGTTCACAAGGTATGAATAATTCTGAGTATCACTGCATATACAGGTCCAAATACAAAGTATAGCCATAGCAGTTTAAGCCATTTTTTAACATAAACTACATCCTAAACGGTCGTGCACCATGCTCTCCAAATGTTGAAAAATTGGATCTAGTGTACTCGGAGGGGGGGCGAGGACAGAGACGTATATTTTATTCTATGACTTTCAGACAGTTTAAAACTACGCCAAATGTATCAAGTAGCATGTGCCGTTTGTGAAATTTAGTTCCTTGACTTTATTTTCAGACCGGAGTAGTCTTGATAAATCTACGCAGAGGTAATGGCAAAATTCTGACTGATTTTATCTTCTATCTAGAGCTACAGATGACTTTTCAGCAGTCTCATTATCAACACAGGCAGGTTTACAATATCAGATAACGCCTATACATAAATAACACAAGATCCACTATTCACCTCTTTTCCCTCCCTTGCACAATGACCTCGGCACCACATAGCACATCCACAACACTGTCCTATGGAACTCAGTGAACATCTCCTAGCTATTGTTTCCTATGTCCATGTGGCATTTGTAAAGCATGGCTTTCGATGCTGCTAACTGCAGCTCAGGAAAGATGGCTGCCCTTATAAACATGTAAAGAAAAAAATCTAGAATCTGTAAATAAAAACATATTAGAAAACAAAAATTTTCACTGTCTAACTTTAATTAATATAAAATAATATAGATAGTACATTCTCATTATAGAACTGACAGCACAAAAAATAGCATATCGCTAAAATGTGCTATTAATGTCTAATGTTGACAATCTGACTCATTTCCTCTGTCGATCAATAGAATGAAAATGACACCAAATTGTATTTCCTTTTCGTTTCTTCTCGGCCCTGGCCTGCTTTTTCAAGATTCCACATGGTCGGTCAAATTTGGAGACACAACAGTATATCTTAATTAACCAGACATCTATTTTTAGCAAGCCAGGAAGAATAGACTTATCTATATGTTGACTTTTGAATTGATTTCTTTCTGGTGGGTCAAGAAAACAGAGACTTTTATTCGTACAAGCCTGTAATATTGTCTTATAAGTTGACATTTGATGTAACATACTGTGCTGGTATCCTGGATGACTAGAGATGTTTCTGATATGCTAATTACACATTGTCCAGGCCAGCTAGTTTGTTGACTTTTAAAAAGAGAGAGACAGAGATTCAGCCACTTTATCCACACATCCAGTGAGTCTCTACAGGACAACAGCCAAGACATCATGGCTCCATCATGAGGGACACAGATTTATCATTCAACAGTATGCCAGCTTAGGGGATCTCTGTCCCATATGGAAGAATACAGATCTGCTCCATTGACCATCGCTAACCTATGGATCCATTTGGAGAAATCAGGTTGGGACCATACGATCACTTGGCACCATGGATACATTTGGAGAAACCAGGTTGGGACCATCTGGTCACCTGGCACCATTGATACGTTTGGGGAAACCAGGTTGGGACCATCCAGTCACCTGGCCAAGTACCTCAATGGACTGTCATCTTCTTAAGCTTGTCGTTACCTCCTCTCTGTGTGCTTGCCACAGGTGGGGTAGTCGACCCTGGAAGCTCTGAAGTTACAGCTGCTCTTTTCCCGGCGAGTCAGCTGAAGGGTGAGATTCTTATGTGCACCATCTTGGACATTTTGTTGGGACTGTTCTACGTGTCATCTGACTGTTGTATAGTTCAATAAGGTATGGCCACACTGTTTTACTCTCACCCTGTGTTGTCTGAGTAGCAATATGCCCATGGTAAAAAGAGAGTGGGCGTTAGGTGGGATGATCCCTGGTCCATGCAGTTTTGGCTAGCAGACCGTGGCGCCCTCCGATCCCCCGTGTCTCCACACACATGGTTGGTCAGTAACTTTAAAGGGCCAACCATGTACCCTGCAGTACAAGTAAAAATCTTTAACCATCAGTCAGGGCTCACCTGTTCAGCATGGCTGCTTCACAAACATTCTGTAGTTAGTAGTTCCCCCAAGTTATATTTTACATATAACCATTTATTTATTATCTTGAGTACGTTTTCTTCATAATACATAAATATTTAATAGTTAGCTGCTTTGTTTTTTTATATACTGTACCACAGAAAACCATAAAACCATAAAACCATAAAAAATGACAATGCAAAGATTACTTTGTGCTAATAATTATTTTTTGCCTTTTTTGTTCCAGCCCAACGTTAGAAAGGCCCAAAAAATGTTATTGGTAGTGTCACAAAAAATTGAGGAAGAAGTGTAATAGAGGAACAAGTGTGTACACAGACAAATACCTAGCAAAGATCAATAAAATTAAAAAAGGCATTGAATTAGTAGCTAATATAAACCATGTCAGTAAACATAAAATTGTATTATTTATTAGTAAATTTTATAGGTCCTGAGGAAGCCACAAAGTTTGGCGAAACATGAGAAATCCTTCCACCACCCTCATCCTGTTTGCTGTACAGGTTTTGATCATTGTTTATCTTTTTTTCACTTCATTGTTCTTCAATTGAGTACAAGTATCTTATGTACATGTATTTGTGCTGTATTTATCCTTTTCAGGTGGATTATGGTACTTGTTAATACACTTTGGCTTTGGGTGCTTTGGGCAATTGATTGCATACAGGGCACTCGGGACATTTTTTTACATTTATAAACTTTAGTGCTCTTTTGGTGTTTTTAAGTGTTTTTGTCTTATATCTTACATTTATTAATAAAATTTAGTTTTTACTGATGTCCATATTGGCTACTAATTCAATACCTTTTTCACTGGGTATTCGTTTTTACAAACCCTTCTTCTCTTTTTTGCTTCTTATGCTGTACCTTTACAATGTTGGAACTTGTTCACACAGGTCTTATGGTTTGTCTGGGATTAATGGATTATAATAATTTCTGAGCAGTGAAATGATAATTAATAGTGATGAGCGAGTATGCTCGTTGCTCGGGTGTTCTCCGAGCATTTTGGCGTGTTCGGAGATTTAGTTTATATCGCCGCAGCTGCATGATTTGTGACTGCTTGACAGCCTGAATACTTGTGTGGATTGCCTGTTTGTTAGGGAATCCCCACATGTATTCAGGTTGTCTTGCACTCGCAAATCATGCAGCTTCGGCGATATATACTCGCTCATCACTAATAATTAATACAGGCTCATTAAGTCCAAGGAGCCAGGTAGACAACACACCTGAAAATGTACAACTGGTGTGAAACTTTTGTATTGATTATATCGATGTCTGTAGGAGTGGGTATTACCTTGCTGCTAATGCCATGTTCTCCTATCATGATATGCCATACTTTGTACTGAGTGCTACAAAAGTAGATTGATATTAAAAAAAACGCTAGGTATCTACTCTATACATAATCTTCTAAAAGAGTTTTGCACTGTGTAGTCCCTTAAACATTTTTTCAGCCAATTCAAGGTCAAGGTAAACTTAAAAAGTAAATTAAACAAATTTAATAAAGTACACTATAAGGTAGTAATAAAAGTGCCCATACACATTAGTCTAAAGTGGATGAAAATGAATTATTTAAATTTTAGCAAATGTTCTTTGGGGGAAAACAGAACACCGAACTATAATTTTAGTGAAACACTTTCCTACATTTTCGTGACCTAACCAGAGTTTGTATGTGCTGCACCTTTCTGGTCATGGCTGATAAATCAAGTGGAACTTAAGGGGAATGTGTCTCCCCCTGGACGACTTTGATCTATTTCTATGGACATACAGGTAATAGAATGGTTAAACCAGTCTTGCCTGTATGTCTCATAGCTGCAGTGTAGAGAAAAATAATTTATAATGTTATATGCTAATGATAATCAGCTGAGCCAAATGTTAATGTTTATTGGGGTAACGAGAAAGATGGCTGCCGGCTGAACAAGTGTTCAAATTACAGATATTGCAAGTGTAAGGCCAGCTTTAGACGAAATTGACCTCCATTGCATAAACATACAAGTATGATCTTAAGTTACACAAAAAAATCAGTCTTTATTTTCCTACTAGTATGTAGATGGAAAATTTAGAATAATTTGTTGCATAAACTTTATTCTCTCTGAATACTAAACATTTCATTGGTACAGGTTATTCTTTTCTTGCCTATTTCAAGGAAACAGTCCACGGTGAAACGAGATGGCAAATAAAATACGGAATTGAAACCTTTAGGGCTCATTCAGACGTCTGTTTTTTTGCGTACGAGTAGTATCCATATTTTGCAAAGATAGCATTCGTACCAATAATAGTGAATTGTGGAGATATGTCCAATTTTGAATTGAGTGTCGGATCAGAATCAGCAATGCAAGTCTATGGGTCCATGAAAAAAAATCGGAATCAGACAGCACTCGGATGTCATCCGAGTGCAGCCCTATTTTCTTTTCAATTTATTTTCATTTGTTTTATTCAAGTTAAAACATTTGTAATTTTTTAAAACGGAGACACAATCAGTTCTACAATCAAAAGGTGATGTGGCCCTATGGCCCTATTTTAATGAACTATTAGATAGGAAAACAATAGAGAAACTTTTTTTTTCAAGTAGGAGAAAAACTGATGAATATGGACCAAACTGATAAAACTCGGATGAAACCTTAACTGAAATCACAAATGAAACTTGGTCAGTTTTTCTCGTACATTAAAAAAACTTGAGTCTGAACTACTGTAGACCTTAGTATCAGAAAAGTGCACAGAGTAAATGTATCAAGCTTTGGCAAATAATCCAATTATAACATTGGATCCTTAAAATAAGATGCTTCCCTTTGAAAAAGAATGAAGGAAACAGTGACAGGAGGTGCATTAATCACTTGGATTTTAACAGGATGCAAAGTGAACTGTAGAGCAAAGTCTGACCCGCAGAATACAATGCTCTGAAGCTCGGCGGCTCTTTGTACAATTCCTTCTATCCTTTGTGCAGCGACCGCACTATATCATTTCTGAGCGGAGGTATTTTAAGGTTGGCTCAATAGTAGAAACCAGATATAAGAAACCCTAGGAGTGTTCATTGATCTATTATACCATTAGATTTTTAATGAACACCATCCAGATAGAAGTGCGCACATTTTACAGACATAAATCCTATGTAGGGTAGGAAATATTACAGATTTGAAGAATTGCAACTGTCGGCAAATTTAGAATATTGTTCAGTTCTTTGATGCAGAGGTTGAGAGCCTTGTAGTTTCCCTCAATCACTGCCTCGGTGAAATATCATATACTACAATTGCAAAGCTTCATTTAAAGGGATCTTCTGGGTATGGAATAATGGTGGCCGAATTTTGAGATAAGTCATCAATATTGCATTAGTTGGACTTGTAGCTCCCCTGGCAATCAGCAGTGTAAGGGGAGTATGGAGCATGCACAGCGGTAGCAGATTTTAATCCTTATATTGTGCTTTCTACCTAATAACATTGGTGCAGGGCATTGCAACATTATCCCATTCGATTTGGCTGATCAAAAAGGTGCACGGAGTCAGACTCCCGAGAACAGATTTTATTATATTTCTGTATTGCCATTTTTGGCCTTAAGGCAGAAAAGTAGTAAAGAAAAGAAGCTCATACTCAAAGATATAAAATTGCTTGAAAAATAATTTCTTAATACACTGTTAGTTTTGCAATTGATCTCTTTAGCAGCAGATCAATGATAATGCCAGGTTGGCACAACCATGTTATACACAATCGCCTATTCATTTGTATGTAATACTTAGAGCAGGGGCAGACACAGATAGAAGAGGGTCCGTGTGTAAGAACACTATATTGGCACTTTACAGTCCAATAATGTGTCTGTGACAGCTGCTGCTTGCTGCTTTGGAGGTTTTTGTGCCCCATTACTTCTTGGGCCCCAATGGCATATCAGCCCCTGACTCAGAGGGTTGTGGAAAGTGAGATGTCTGGAGACCTGCATCTTCATTTAATACTTGTGTTACAATGCTGGTGGGGTATGACGGGAATCCCATGGCCAGAGGAGCACAGGCAGGGAACGGAAAACGATGGCCGAAGTCCTTGGAGGTAGCAATAGGAGTAGTAGGGACAGTCCAGAGATGAGTGAGAGCAGTTTGGGTAAGACAGTCTTCTGGAGAGAGAGGACCCTACTGGTCATAAGAGCTTACACTCTACAGCAGGAGAGAGAGAGCCCCACTGACCATAAGAGTTTTAGAAAAGAGTATTTTTAACCAGTGACTCTGGAGATAAAAAATGACAAACTATGCTCCACGGGGAACTGCTGATCTGTGCTGGTCCAAAAACTGATCACTGCTGTACAAGGTATGATAATCCGCTAGATGTCATAGCTGCAGGGTATTATGAGGAAGTAATGATGTTAGCCCACTCTTTAATGCTTTGGAAGTGTGGGAAATGGTGCAGGGAATTTTTTTTTTGCAAACTGTGAATCGAATCTCAAAATGTTTGAATTCGCCTGAAACCGCAAATTTCAGGAAATTTGACTCCACCGCTCAACTCTATGACCTTCAATCACTGTCAATCAAATACTTATTTGATATTATGATAGCTATTATTCCCCAGTCCTATACACACATGCACACTCAGTTCAGGTCAAGTGTCCATGTGTTTTCAAAGGTGAAGAAGACATAGGTTGATGCTCATCATTAATAATGGTGGATTATATCTATGCAGAACAAATCGGATCAGGAATAGAAAGCCAACATACAAATGAAGTGCTCTAAAATTTCCTGGTAGACGGCTGTGCTGACTTACAGTGGACCTACACCAGCAGATGACATGGCTCCTGAAACCATAATTGATTGTGAAAACTTCACACTAGACCTCAAGCAGCTTGGATTGTGGCCTCTCCACTCTTCCTCCAGACTCTAAGACCTTGATTTCCAAGGTCTAGTGTGAAGTTTGCACAATCAGTGATGGTTTGGGGAGCTATGTCATCTGCTGGTCCACTGTTTTATCAAGACCAAAGTCAGCGCAGCCGTCTACCAGGAAATTTTAGAGCTCTTCATGCTTTCCTCTGCCAACAAGCTTTTTGGAGATGGAAATTTTATTCTCCAGCAGGACTTGGCACCTGTCCACACTGCCAAAAGTACCAATACCTGGTTTAAAAACAACAGTATCACTGTGCTTGATTGGCCAGCAAACTCGCCTGACCTTAACCCCTTAGAGAATCTATGGAGTATTGTCAAGAGGAAGATGAGAGACACCAGACCCAACAATGCAGATGAGCTGAAGGCTGCTATCAAAGCAACCTGGGCTTCCGTAACACCTCAGCAGTGCTGGACGCCTCCATGCCACACCACATAGATGCTGTAACTGATGCAAAAGGAGCCCCGACCAAGTACTGAGTGCAGTTACTGAACATACATTTCAGTAGGCCAACATTCCGGATTTTAAAATCATTTTTTCAAGCTGGTGTTATAAAGTATTCTAATTTACTGAGATAATGACTTTTGGGTTTTCATTGGCTGTAAGCCATAATCATCAACATTAACAGAAATAAACACTTGAAATAGATCACTCTGTTTGTAATGACTCTATATAATATATGAGTTTCACTTTTTGTATTGAAAAAATGAAATAAATTAACTTTTTGATGATATTCTAATTTTGTGAGATGCACCTGTATCTTTTGCTCAATGGCATCAGGAAGTAGGTGTCATAATGGAAGACGGCCATCAGTATAACCTCACATTGTACTTAATGGAACCTATTAATAGGTGGCATAAATGAAATTGTCCATTAACATGTCAATTGCACCAACAAGTACGTGGCATAAAGGACAGCACCTGGTTAATTGAGCCTTTTTTCTATGACATTAAGGCTATCCTGTTATCAAGTCTTTTATTTCAATTGTTACTTAATCAAGAAACAAATGAAAGTTTAAAAATAAAACTAGAAGCAAATGTCCACATTTACCCAACATAAATCTATCACTAATATAACACTTTTATTGCCTTTTCACTCCAGAAACATTTCAGTCTTACATCTAAAGCATGTAATAAAAAGGCAAGGAATGCAGAACTTAGCTGAGCGTCATCACTTCATTTTAATGGAACAACTATTTGTAGGGTGAAAGAAAACTTGTCAAAGCAAAAGACTGCAACCACTCTTTGTCTGGCTTTAGGGCCCTGTGCACATAAAATATCCTGGTTTCAGCAGGACACATCCTGTTTTCAAATGACAATGATAATTTTTAAGCCTGCTTAAAAATTATTGCATGTGACTGAATGTTTTGCTCATTGGTCTGGTAATTGCTAACGATCAGGAATGAGAGATAATAGGAATACATTTTCCACAATTATAGGCTCGTTTAGATGGACCTTAGTTGTCATGTCCCACAGGTCAAAGCAGCAAAATCGTAAAGAAGATAGTTTTTGAACTCAAATGACCTTAAGGCACTGCCCCTATCTTGATCATGAAGAAACATTATGACTGCTATTATGGCAGTGCAATTACCAGAGGACATATCATAGTCAAGTCAGTACATGTCACATTGTAATACTGTTTGTGGTCATCCTGTAATGTCCTAGTCTGTGAGAGTAAAACTGGCCATATACATGAGGCCACTCCCGACTACTTCATACACGCAAGAGCTCAGCTGGTGCCTTCACAGGCTTTCAACAAGGAGAACGTTTCTGCCAAACTCCCATAGAAAAAGGATCGGGTTCAAATTGCAAAAGCCGGATCTTCTCTCCCTCAATATCATCTGATCGGGGTGAATCAGATACTTGGCCATTCATGCTGGATTAGGAGGGTTCATATGACTATCATCAAGTGTATATGATGGCATTAAAACCCACAGAATAGGAGATGTAAATTCAATAGTCTTTAGTTTTGTCAAACTGATTATCAATTACACTGATAATATCAAATAGGAAAAATACAACTGTTCTACCTAAAGTTTATTTTATGGCCCAAACCACTACTGGTTTTATGTAAATCCAGGTTATGTTCATAGTCGTCTCTAGATGTATCACATCGTATGACACATGTATGTACAGTGTATAAATAAGTATTCCAACCTAAACCAATTCTTGCTCTCAACAGTTTCTCAAACCACTTTAAGCCCTACACAGGGCAGACATTAGGATGGATGGACCCTCTTTTGATAACCCCAAACCTTTCATTATAGAGAACCAAACAATGCCCAATAGTCCAGTCATACAGTGAATAAATAACTTGCCAGACAGATGCCATCTAGAGAATAAATTTGCGCACTTAAAGAGGTTGTCCACTACTTTTTTATTAATGAGCTGTCTGTACGATAGGACCTATCCGTAGGTCCGTAGGATAGGTCATCAATGTCTGATTAGTCAGGGTCCAACACCCAGCACCCCCCGCTGATTAGCTGTGACTGGTGACGGTGGCTGACAACGACCGGAACTACCCATTTGCGGAGCTGCCCCGTCTTCTGATAGTGGCCGTCGCAAGGTGCTACACATCAGCTTCCTATTGATTTGAATAGGAGGTGGATGTGCAGTCCCAAACCTTGGCCACTAACAAAAGACAGCCAGCTCCACGAGTACTTCCAGCAGGTGGCTGCCGTCGCCAACACCGATAACAGCTAATCGGCATGAGTGGCAGGTGACAGACCCCAGCCAATCAAACATTGATGCAATGAAAAAGTAGTGGACAACCTCTATAAGGCTCTTTTCACAAGGGTTGGATCTTACATTTCGGTGCAGATTCCATGCAGACATCTGTATGAAATTCAAAGACAATCTAAATACTCTGTGTGGCCCACATACTGTACATATTAGGCTAACGTCGGCTGAATTCACAGGTTCGGCTGACAGTCTAATGTGTGTGTGGGTCCTCGACAGATGATTGTTGGAGGAGATAGGGATCCAGCATGTCCCATTTCAGAATGCCAATACTTTTGTTCTCTAAAAGATAAGTCACTCCCAGAGATGTCTGCCAGAGTTTTTATCATAGCGAACATAGGAGCGCTCATCAGAACAAGCACTCCTGTGTATGGGACAGTCAGGTGAGATGTGATAGTGGCCGGCCGAATGATTGACCAAACCATTGATCATCCAACAGCTATCTAATGTGTATGGGGGGGCTTTAGTCTGAGATTCAGGGTGCAGGCTACAGGTGCCCATGTCTTCAAGACCAGAGAAGCCGATTTAGGACCAGGTGTGCCCTTCTATGTAATGACAGAAGACTGCATCTTGTTCGGCCACACAGCGTACATACCCCTAGAGCTAGCCAGGACCTCAAACTTCAGAAAAAGGTTAGTGCAGTTCTAATCTTACATGTCTATTTCCACCAAATGGATTTCATTGTACAATTCTCATGACTTTAAATATTGCTCCCCTTTTTTCACGAACTGCTTTATGACCATTTTAAACTAAAATAATCTTTTGGGACCACTTTTATGGGTAGAACATTTGCAAATCATCAGGTTCCAAAAAAAAGGAATTGTACTATGTATCACATATAATCCTAACATTTACTGACTACATAAATCCTGTTTTACAGCAATTTACATTGAAACACCTGCAGGTGTTAGTAAGTCTGTTAAATCTAATGCTTCTTATACCTACTGTATGTGAACCATTGACATTTACATTAACTGTTCTTGGCACCTCTTTATAGAGATCATTTAGCTTCATTTGCCATGGCAGTAAAGTGCTCCACCAGAGAAGTAAGGGTGCTACATACTTTTCGCCTTTTTTTATTCAATTTATAAATAATTCCAACGCTTTCCCTTTTAACATAAATATTATCCAGGAAAGACATTTTTCACATCACATCTTATAAGGCCATAGCTTCATTTCTGGAAGAATAAGTAAACATACTAATGTACATTGGTGTAATTTACCGTACTATATGTCAAGGACATTACGTCACAACTGGTGAATTAACGTCAATTGTTACAATTGTGTCATTCCGTGGTTTGGTGCACATTAATGTTAATCCTCCAAGAAGACGTGATTGTGAAACGTTATTAGAATACTGGGAGATCACACACAAACATTTGTGGGGTTCATGAATGAAACTTTATACTAGTCAGACACAATAAAACTGTCTCTTACACATTTTTTATATATTTAACTGCATCAAAGGGAACCTGTCAACAGGATTGTGCTCAGTAACCTACAGAAAGTGTCAGGTTGGCGCAGATATACTGATTAAAATGATACCTTGATTGATTCAATTCGTCTTGTGGTTGTTGTTTAATCTGTATTTGCAGTTTTGGCTGTATTTGCCATTTTGCTACAGCCACATTTTTTTTCCTCAAGAAAAATGGCACCGGTAGTGACGCATGTGCAGTAGCATCTATCACTTGCCATTAGGTGTTACTGTCGAAGCACTGATGGCTGCAGCAAAATGGCAAATGCAGCCACAACTGCAAATACAGATTAAACAACAACCACAAGACAAATTGAATCAATCAAGAATTCAAGGTATCTTTTTAATCAGTATAATGGCGCTGACCTGACACTGTCTGTAGTTTACTTAGCAAAATCCTGCTGATAGGTTCACGTTAAATTAAAAACTGTCAAATATTTGAAAAACTTGTAACAGAAAAAAATCTGACTTACTTCCTCAGGTAGCCATATATAGTACATGTCGCAATTTTGGTGGAACTGGACAATGATCTTATGAACAAAGGGGTGTCTCAACTCTCGCTGTAAATGTCAGGAAACAGAAAGATCGGGCATGTTGGGATTCAACATGCTTTGATCTCAAGGGAGATAAGCCACCTAAAAGATGTCTGTTAGAAACTTTGGGCAGGTCGAGGCCATTAAAGGACCATCGATCAGCATTAGTAGCTGGTTGTTTACTGGCCATTTAGACATGTCGACAAGCATTTTACTTGCACAGAACAATTTCTAACATGAGCGTCCTGTGTGTATAAGAATACCATGCTATCGGTAGCACATGACCTGTTTACATGGGTTGATGAGCTGCTAATAATGATTTTTATTCTGGAAAAAATATAGTCACACCCAAAGAGCAGGTGCAGAAGAGCATCTATTCTCTCATCCGAGTATGATTAGGGTATGCAGAAAAACATCTTCTCCATTCTGTCAATGCATGGAGACGTCATCCGAGAGCAGTTCAATGTTTTCCACAGACTCATTGACTGGCATAGGGATCCAAATATCGGATCAAACTCTGGCATACTGAGATTTTTTTTCCCAGGACAAAATCAGTCCGAGGAAAAAAATCGGACATGTGCGCAGCCTCATAGACTAATATTAGACGGAGTGTAGCCAGATTTTTTGTCTGAGTGCACTCAAATTGAAAATACTCTTGTCTGCTAGAGATAGAGAATGTGTAATTGGTTAAGGAATTAAGGACTTTCCTGTGTTCCTCAGATGCAACGATTATGTGCAGAGATGATCATACCCAAGGCCCAAAGCAGCTACTGTGCCTGCTACCCTCGTTGTTATATTCAATAAATTATTCTCTTATTAAATATACATTCCGTTACTTTTCTGCTTAGATTTTGCACCTAGCTTACCTCAGTCCACAAAATGCAATGAAGGGGGCACATGCGATCTCCCTAAAGACTTCAGTGGTTGGGAATTGGTCATCAAGAGTCACCAAACCAGAGTTGGGAGTCAAAAATGTTTGGCATATCCAGATGTAACTATTCCTATAGCCTGACTACAGATGGCATTAAGGATTCAATGGTTCTTAATGATAAATGTTAGTATATGCTACTATAAATGGTTCCAGATGACATTATTCTCAGCCCATGGATGATACGTGAGGGACAATACAAGCATTGGATTCTACAGATTAGTTTGCACTGTTGGAATTCTCTTTTCCTGTTCATCCCTCTTCTGACCAGGATGGGATAACACATGACATTGAGGTGTTTAACTCTGATGAAGAAGATGCTTTTTCATAAATAGGATATTAAGACATGCCTAATAGCTAGAACTTATTCTTCTGTGTCATATCGATGTCCAAGTTTTTCTGCATGAATGGGAATGCTTAAATCATAAATGAATATTACTAAGGTCCAATACGGAAGAGCAGAAATAAGAATGTTACATGGCAAAATATCTGACTTCTATTCCAGTAACAAACCGTAAGGTCAAAAAATATCCTGCAGTGTTGAATAATTTACTACTCAGGTTCTAAGCCGGCTGTAAGCCACGCTTCTGAAAATGTAACTGCAATTTACAACCTGGAAGTTTTTTAAGCTGCTGTGATTATGAAGGCCAATATCAGCAGTGCTGGTGCCACAAGAAAATGCAAAATGTATATCCTAAATATATTTAATCTCTGTATGAAAATGCCAGGTTTTTACTATACAAAGAAGAATCATTTCAGAACATTTTCCAACTTTAAAGGGAAACTGACAGCAGGATTGTGCACAGTAACCTGCAGACAGTGTCAGGTCGGCGCTGTTATACTGTTTACAATGATACCTTGGTTGATGAAATCCGTCTTGTGGTTGTTGTTTAATCTTTATTTTTCAGTTTTGAGTTAATGATATGCCCGTGCCCTGGGGCGGCCTGTGGGGATCTTCATGTGGTGCTCTGATTAGGTATTCATGCTGAGGACTGATGACAGGTCACTGATCCCTCACAGTTCTGCCCCCTATTTTACATAATGAATATTGTATATACATGCTAAATATAAAAAACCCTTCTGCAGGAAGGTGCCAGCCATGGCACTTGCGCTGCTGCATAATTGCATGTGTATAATTGCATGTGTAATGTGTATATAATTATTATGGTTAAGGTTATCCTGATATTTAAAAAAAAAAGAAAATCCATTTGAAAATGGCGCCTGCTGTGCCTGCGTAGTAGTAGCTATAGTGTATAGAGACGTGATCCGATAGCTGCATTGCGCATGCGCCGGCAGTGCCATCTTGCTAGACAAGAAAAAAAAATTTCCTCCTCCAAGATGGCACCGCCGGCGCATGTGCAGTAGCAGCTATCGGATCATCTCTCTATACCCCGATAGCTACTACTGCACAGGCGTTGCGGGCACCATTTTCAACTTTTTTTTTAAATATCTGGATGACATAAACCATAATAATTATATACACAGTAAACATGCGATTATGCGGCAGCGTAGGTGCCATGGCCGGTGCCTGCCTGCACATGTTTGTTTTTTTAGTATGTATATAATATTCATTATGTTAACTAGGGGACAGGTCAGTGAGGGATCAGTGACCTGTCAGCAGTCTGCATTATGAATACCTAATCAGAGCACCACATGCAGTCCCCCCACAGACCACCCTGGAGCATGAGCATATCATTAACTCAACACTGAAAATAAAGACTAAACAACAACCACAAGATGAATTTCATTAACCAAGGTTTCATTTTAATCAGTATAACGGCGCCGACCTGACACTGTGTGTAGGTTACTGTGCACAATCCTGCTGACAGATTCCCATTAATGTCACTTATAATCTGTACAAATCCATGAATCAAACATTGGCTCTGTTATTTTAGCCAGGTATGTTTTTACCCTGATACAAGGTGACATTTTCAAATAAACATACATTTTAAAAGCTAGCTGGGGACGATGCTGCTCGGCTTCTCCCCACCGTGCTTTCATGTCACACAAGCGATGATTGTCTCTTCCGACAGAATCGGAACGATCATGATAATGACACTCGGCTCAAACTCTGATCAGAGTGTCATCTTACTGTGATTCGATCCTCTCACATGATAGAATCATATCACAGGTGCAGAGAAGATGGAGAAATTAATTTCTCCATCTTCTCCATAGTCTCTGTCCACAGAAATCGGACTGCACTGGGATGACATTCGAGTGAAGACGATGTTTTACACGCACCCATAGACCTGAATGGGTGCACATGATCTGATTTGCGGAGTCACTTGCAGCATGCTAAAATTTATTATTAAAAAAAAAGCAAATCTGCACAGCCCCATAGAATAATATTGGTCCGAGTGCTATCGGATAAAATATTGGATAGCACTCATCCGAGTTATATGCTTCTATGAGAGAGCCCATATAGACAGACCCGCCATTCAAGGGGAATGCGGAGGAGAGAAGCCACTGTGGATCAGCTTCTTTACCATGTCAGCGAAGCCCAAGTCTGCCTCTGATTCATGCTGCCTGTAGTTCGGGCAGAATGAATCAGCTTTGTAGCATTTTGCATCTGTTCATATTAGACTCAGTTGGCTGTGAGTCAGTTTTGTTTTTTTTAATAGCATGCATTTGGTGGTAGCGACTGCTTCTACAGTCATGGACAAAAGTTTTGAGAATGACACAAATATTAATTTTTACAAAGTCTACTGCTTCACTTGCCATAAAGCAAAGGTGATAACTAAATGGCTCAGGGAACAAAACATAGAGATTTTGGGTCCATGGCCTGGAAACTCCCCAGATCTTAATCCCATTGAGAACTTGTGGTCAATCATCAAGAGACGGGTGGACAAACAAAAACCTAAAAATTCTGACAAAATGAAAGCATTGATTGTGCAAGAATGGACTGGATTTGGTCCAGAAGTTGATTGAGAGCATGCCAGGGAGAATTGCAGACGTCCTGAAGAAGAAGGGTCAACACTGCAAATATTGACTTGCTGCATTAACTCATTCTAACTGTCAATATAAGCTTTTGTTACTCATATGTTGGCAATTATTATATTTCTGTCTGTGATAAAAACATCTGTCAAACACACATAAAAACCAGAGGGCAGCAGATCATGTGAAAATATAATATTTGTGTCATTCTCAAAACTTTTGGCCATGACTGTATATTTGGCAGAGCGCTCCTCCCATCGGTCTAAGATCTCGTGCAAATAAGGCAAATAAGCGTATAAATCAGATGTGTACTGTTCGATTTCTGATGGGATTGCACACAGTTCAGATAAACATTTTTTTGTCTCGTCCCAACTGCCTGTGACAAAAAAATAGCAAGGAAGATTGGCCGAAACGCGCGTCAGGGGGTGACACTGACGTGATCTGTGGTCTGTGTAACTATACTCCTTGATATGTCTTGAATTGATGATATGACTTTATGTCTTGCGCTATATGGTTACGATTGTAATTGTCTTTTCGGATACCCATTCACAATACACTCTAATGCTCTTGTGAACAATTTTTCGTGTGCCTCACTGTATGGGTAATACACCTCGCGTTTGTCTGCAGACAGGGCATTGATTACTTGATGATAGACATTGATTGATTTTCAAGAATTACTTCTGTGCAATATATTGGACTTTGCTCTTTGTACAGTACATACCTGGGGAAAATATTCCAACACCTCCCAGCATTTACCCGTCTATTTGTAAGCGGATTACTCCTCTGTTGCATATTGCACTTTTGCAACTGGCACATTTTAGGAATCTACCTCTTTGATTTATGCACTTTATATTGTTACTTCATTCAAAATTATTGCAATAACTTACATTATATTCACCGTGATGGATGGTTCATTATATATATACCATATATACTGTATATATACGAACCAGATTGAGTGTCTGGCTTCACCATAGACATTCCTTCACATGGTATTGGCCTTACAGATTAAATCCCGGACACAATTTTGTTCAGTTTTTCATTTTCTGTCTGTTATTTTGGCATCTCCGTATTTTATATGTTTTTATCAATTTTTGCGTCAATAAAATGTATTAATTGAACCCTGATAGTTGTTGGAGGATCCTTTTTTTCTCTGGAGTCTATTTCATTACCAGTGGGCCTCCGTGTTTTTGCCTACGGCATCGTAGACTTACATCTCTCTAAAAGGAGTCTGCACAGGGCCGTGCGCACCAGACTGCAAGTACAGTGGCTCAGTGTTTAGCACTGCAGCCTTGCAGCGCTGGGGTCCTGGGTTCAAATCCCACCAAGGTCAACATCTGCAAGGAGTTTGTATGTTCTCCCGTGTTTGCGTGGGTTTCCTCCGGGTACTCATGTTTCCTCCCACACTCCAAAAACATACCGATAGGGAATGTAGATTATGAGCCCCATCGGGGACAGTGATGATAATGTGTGCAAACTGCAAAGCGCTGCGGAATATGTTAGCACTATATAAAAATTGACCGAACTGGGACTAGCTCAGCTTTGTATGAGTAGCCACGGTCTATTTTGTTTAGTCAGCGCCTGGACAAGCCTAGGGATTTTGTGATTATGGTTTTGTTTCCGGTGCTGTGTACTCACCCAAGAATCCAATGCTTGTGTGAACGCTACCTACTGCTGAGCGTCAATCCCAACAGTATATGAATCCAGGTGTCGACTCCCAATGTAATATTTCATCTTGTTGTGAAATGACTAATGACCAGGGCTCATTAGCTTCTATGAGATTTTTTGAACTTTCTGAGGACTTTATTTATCACCACTTTATCTTTCCACCATACAGCGACATGTGACGGGTAAGGCAAGCGTTTTTTTTTTGTAATACCATATATAAAGGAAGCAGTGATTACCGTCTGTCATAAAATGTACAAGTTGAGAATGCACACACCCAACAACACACATGAAAGGGAAGATAATTGCTACCTACAGATAGGAGACAGAAGGTAAATACTTCAATCCATTCAGTGGCGCATGGCTCAGCCAAAAGAAATTTCATTAATATGCATGTCAAAGCAACAGTAAAAGTTGTGGTTCTAATACGGCAGATCCTTCTTAATTCTGAGCTATTTTATTTGGCGGTAATGTTATTATCCTCAAATGACAGTGGTCTCTTTAAAACAGTGACCTCCTTGTCTAATTAGGCATGAGAAGAAACAAAACACATTATAGCATCAATGTTAATATCTTGCCAAGTACATTTCAAATGGGGGGCACAATGTATGCTCAGTGAGCTGTCCAGCGGGCAAGCCGATCAGATGCCACTTCCATTTGTTCAATATTTTGGGAAAAAAGTAGATATTGTAGAGATATTAATGTCTGTAAAGCGCTGTAGAATTAATGACGCTACAGAAGCGAGTAAAATAAATTAAAAAAAATATTAATAGAAAATCTGCCTTTTTTTCTGACATTGCAGGAGCATTGTACACAATATACAACATCAATCTGCCCACACAAAAAAAGTGTCAGTGCTATTTCAGAAGACAAAACTGCAAAAAAAATTCCCCTTATGAATGATGATCCGTCCAGATAATTTCCATTGTCTGAGAGTCGTCTCCAGATTACAGAGAAAATGAGGCACTTACTCTCCAAATGGACATCAATAATATATTAGCTGCTTTAGGAACAGCAGTTGCGGAGGAAGGGCAAGTTTCTCTTAACTTTGAGAAGGGATCGCTTTTCTCAGCCATATAGAGGTTATGATTTTTTTCTTTCTTAAAGGCACAGCTGTTACCAAACCGACTTCTAGGTCAGACGAGTTTCAATTATAGATTGTAGCTTCTGTTGCCGGAATTTTATGTCACTTCCTAAAAGATAGGACTGAGCTTAAATCTATCTATCTACTATCCATTTATCTATCTATTATCTATCCATCTATTATCTACCTATCTATCTATCATCTATCTATCTATCTATCTGTTATCTATATATTTAATGTCTATCTGGCTTTTTTCTGAACACTGAACCAATCAGCAGAGAATGACTGTTTGTTAATACCAGCATAAAAAATATTGTGCGTTTACCGTTGTATGCTGACAACAAATATGATGCTTGATGGAAACAGAATAGTCGTATTAATAATCGTTCTGACCCTAGTTTTGTTAGTCTGTGTAAACGAGCCATTAAAATTAGCGCCAGTCGGCTTGTATATCAACGCTTATTTATGAGCTGAAATCAGCCTATGTTTTTTGAGCCTTTTACATATCTATATAAGCTTAATTCTGCACATACACAGATCCGGTATGAATGTTCCTCTGTATAAAATCAGATATGGACCAAGAGTTTTCTATGAGCACCCTATAATAGATTCCTACCAGGAGGCGTAATGATCTCAGTCACAGTGGGTGTGATCGTGACCTTGTTGAAAGGGGGCCCAGTGATGCCAATTTCACCTGGATTTGCGTCCTCAGATGCACAATAAAACGAAATGTATTGAGGTACAGAGACCTGCCGGCTCCCTGAGCTGCACTACACGCCATCAGCCAATCAATGGCCAGCAGCTGACATCAGCTTGACAATGACGCATGGTGCAGAGCAGTGATGTCATGCGCTGCCCATGCTGGCACGCTGAAGTCACCAGGATGGCGGACATTACACCAGGATGGGGAACATTATACAGAAATAAAGACATTGATCCAAGATGGGAACATTATACCAGAATGAGGACACTATACTAGGATGGGGACATTATACCAGTATGGGAGGGCATTATACCAGGATGGAGGACATTATACCAGTATGGGGGACATTATATCAGTATGGGGGCATTATACCAGCATGGGGGACATTATATCAGTATGGGGGCATTACACCAGGATGGAGGACATTATACCAGTATGGGGGACATTATATCAGTATGGGGGCATTATACCAGGATGGAGGACATTATACCAGTATGGGGGCATTATACCAGGATGAGGACATTATATTAGGATGGCGGACATTATACTAGGATGGCGTATATTATACAGGAATAAATACATTATACCAGGATGGGGAACATTTAACCAGGATGGGTGACATTATTCAGGAATAAGGACATTGTTCCAGGATGAGGACATTATACCAGAATGAAAACACTGTACCAGGATGGAGACAATATATCAGTATGGGGGGCATTATACCAGGATGGAGGACATTATACCAGTATGGGGGACACTATACAGGAACAACGACATTACACCAGGATGGGGGACATTATACAGGAATAAGGAGATTGTTCCAGGATGAGGACATTATACCTGAATGAGGACACTATACCAGGAGGGGGAAATTATACCAATTTGGGGGATATTGTACCAGTATGGGGGGCATTATACTTGGATGAGGACATTATATCAGGATGGCGGACATTATACTAGGATTGGGGACATTATACAGGAATAAGGAGATTATACAAGGATGGGGGACATTAAACAAGGATGGGTGACATTATACCAGGATGCATGACATTATACAGGAATAAGGGCATTGTTCCAGAATGAGAACATTATACCAGAATGAGTACACTATACCAGGATGGGGACATTATATCAGTATGGGGGGCATTATACCAGGATGGAGGACATTATACCAATATGGGGGATATTATACAGGAACAATGACATTACACCAGGATGGGGGACATTACACCAGGATGGGGACATTATACCAGAATGAGGCGATTTAGCATTGGGGACCATGAGCTTCATTGTAAAAATAATAGACAACATAGTGTACATTTTGCACTGTGTACTTCTGTATAGTAAAACTCAGCAACATTTATCAGTCATCCAAAAGACCAATAACACAAAATAAATAAATAGACATGTCTTAATGAATACTTACCTTGCCTAAATGACACTAAGCTCCATCATAAAATAATAACAAAGCGGTTCAATGGTAAAAGCCATTCATTACTTCTTCTTGAATAAGCGTACGGTGTATTAAGGATACCAAGAATTGCCAATCGAATTTGACACAGCAGTTTAACCCTTCATCGTAATATCAGTACGTGATAATGTGCGTTGTGTCCCGTGTGCCCACTTTACAGACTACATTTCCTACATATCTACTTCATTCATAGTTTATGTGCACAAGGTGGTGTCACCACAATGTAAGAATGATCAGCTCTTGTAAAATAAACACTTGCCTTTGATCTGGACACTTTATATATTATCTTTAGCCAAAAGACCATAGCAAAAACATTTGGCTACTGCCCTGGACATGGAGGCCAATGCTGGTCATGACTAATATGTCTGCTATTTCCTTCTGTGAGCATTACAGGTGGTGGAGTGTCAGAATGAAGCCCTCACAGGAGAAGCAGTGACTTTAGCAGCTGTCCTCAGAACCAAGCTTCGGGCAGTGTTGTTGCAGCCCCTGTCACTCAATAAAACTGTCTCTTTCAGCCTCAATAAACCCATCACGGATACTTTGCTGTGTGCACAGGAATCTAAACCAGGTCATCAGAAAATAGTAAATGTTTATTGGAGTTTTGCAGAAATGACCATGGAAAAATGCAATCACCCACCTGTTTCCTGCTTCAGTCAAAATTTCCAATAAACCTCAAAATATTTTCCAAAAATAAATCATGAATACATAAACAGAGTTTAGATGATTATTTGTGCTTTTTCTATATTGTCTTTCAAGGCGATGATGAAAATATTGTCTTTTTACAGGAAAGCTATCAATAGGGTCATAAAATGAAGTTGATAAACATTGGTAAATTTCATAAAATTTGGCACAACTCTCCAAACATGTAAGAATACTTTTCTGCTTTACACCCTTATAATTAGCATACATATACACAAATATTTAAGCTATACCACTTTTATTAGGCATTATTCTAAATTTTTGGGAGGCAGGCGTACCATGTGCCTAAAAAGAACACAATACATAGCGCACAACATAAACTCAACTTACGCTGACTCATTTCAATTTTTTACATTTTTCCCATTGGCCGTCAATTTCCCAACATATTTCACAGTTAGGTACAATACACACTGTCCATTATCAGTGATATCAACACTGTAGCTGAACGGTAGAACCAAGATCACCAACCTTTTTTTAATTCGAGAGCAGTAGAATATGCAGTGGAATATGAATATTTACATGTATAATAGAATATTTTACATGTACAG
>VIAB01000645.1:153690-163706 GCA_009801035.1 Oophaga pumilio
AGGAGTCATAAATCAACAGCCAACACCATGTCATGTTTGGAGAGCCCCTAAGGTCCATAAACAGTAGAAACCACCACAAATGAACCAATTTTGGAATCTAGACCCTTCAAGGACTTTATCTAGATGTGTGGTGAGCACCTTGAAACCACAGGGGCTTCACAGAATTTTATAATGTTAGCCTAATTTTTTTATTTTCACAAGGGTAGCAAGAAAAAATGGTCCCCTAAATTTGCTGTGCAATTTCTCCTGAGTACGCCGATACCACATATGTGGAGGAAAACTATTGCATGGCAGGGTTTGGAAGGTAAGGAGCGCCATTTGACTTTTGAAATACAAAATTGGCTTTAATTAATAGCCGACGCTATGTCGCGTTTGAGAGCCCCTAATGTGCCTAAACAGTAGAAAGCCCCCACAAATGACCCCATTTTGGAAACTAAACCCCTCAAGGACTTTACCTAGATGTGTGGTGAGCACCTTGAAACCTCAGGGGCTTCACAGAATTTTATAATGTTAAGCTGTCAAAATCAAGAAACACATTTTTTCCAACAAAAATGTTGTTTCAGACCCATTTTTTTAATTTTCACAATGGTAACAGGAGAAAAGGGATGCCAAAATTTGTTGTGCAATTTTTCGGTTTGTCTAAACAGGCTTTAAACGACCACCGATTGGCTGAAATGTTTAAAGGCTGTGATTGGACTTTCTAAAAACAGCCTTAGCGTAATGAACATCATGCATGATTTATTACATATTTGCTCACAATGTCAAGAACGTTGACAGTGTAAACTGTGACCCAGACAACACATGTTGCTTAACGGCACGTGGTAGATATCCAGTGCTGGAAGGGTTACTTCTGTGCATCTCACACCTCCCCTCCCCCATCACAATGTCCATATATTTGACCTGTCAGAATTGTTTAAAAGTGTAATGAGTCAGCCTGCTGAAAATAAACTTTATGGCTTCCATTCTAAAGAACAAGTCCAAACACTTAGTGGAAAATGAAAGAAGTTTACCCTATGTACAGTACACTGTGAAAGATGAGTGTGGCGGAGAAAGCGGGCATGAGCATGAAAGCAACGATGTAATGCAGATCCATTCTGAGAAATTCATCCAACAAACCAATGATATCCTCTATTTACAGTGGTAGAGATGCACTTTACATCTACTATCCAAAGAGATTTACTTTCATTAGAAGCTATGCTACGTGCCAAGTCAGATGCCATAGTCATTACATTCCCCACTGCAAATGCCGCACATAACAAGGAGTATCCTAAGCCATGCTTTAATATTTGGTGATACAAAGCATAACTTTATATGTGCAGCTATGCCATCACCATGTGTATAATAATACTCGGTGCAAGTTCGTTTTCAAGGAGTGGCCAGAGAAAGTATTTTATTATTATGTATGCCTCATATTGAAATGGAAACCCTATTGCTTGCTTTGATTACAGTTTCTATGGTCAGAAATAACAGTAGTGTAACACATAACGTCATAAAAGACCAAACTTTCCAATCTGCAGTTGACAACCAGTGCAGTTTCCATTAACGTCCCTACAAATGTTGTCAGCCAGATTTTCGAAATAAAGACTATGGCACAAAATAAGGCAGAAGATTTGCTCTATCAATACTTACTATAAACTTTCCTTTAGTTGAGATGTCGACTGCAGGCGTTAAACGGCAGTTATTCATTGTCCTGTTTAGACCATAATTCTAAGACTGACTGATGTGCGCACGTTGCAGACTTAGATGCGGACGCGCAGCGTATTTAGAAGAGCGGAATTGTATCAAATCCGCAGTGTAGTGCACAGCCAATGATAGTCTATGAGAATTTGAGGTTTGGTGTGCACATGCTGCGGAAAAATATGCGCGGATTTGCAGCGGGTTTTTTTCCGCAGCATGTCAATTCTTTTTGCGGATCTGCAGTGTTTCTGCACCCGTTGACTTTGAGTCAGTCAAATCCACAGCAAAACCGCAGGTTTAAAAAGATCTGCGTATTTGCTGCGGATGTGCGTGCGAGAAACGCTGCAGATAGGGAGGAGGAAGAGTGTGTGGGCAGAGTGTGGGTGGAGACTGTGTGTGTGCGGTGAATATGTACGGGTCTGTGTGTATGTGTGTGTGTGTGTGAGTGTGTCTGTGTGCGGGTGTGTGCGCAGGTGTGTGTGTGCGTGTCTGTGTGTAGGCAGGCATCGTCCGATGGGACTACTAGTCCCATCCGGTTTTCTCTTCTACAGTGACATCAGTAGCTGATGATGAGACAGTAGTAGTCCCATCATCCGGCTACTGTGTTGAATAGTAAAAAAAAAAAACACATACACACCTACAGTACACATACTCACCATACTGATAATCCCCGACGCCCTCAATCCCCTGTAAAAAAAAATAATAATAAACTCAACCGCATACTCCCTGTTCCGAAGTAATCCATATAATAATGAGTGTCCCACGATGATGTTGCAGATGTGACCACTCTCCAGGTGCCTCAGGTGATACCATGAGGAAGGTAGCCTTCTGCAGTGTATCACTCCGCTGTCAGGTCACAGGAGTTCGTCCTGTTACTTGTGGCCCTGCTGCGTGGGAAAATTCTCACGTAGCATTGCCGTCAAGTGAGAGGATGAACTCAAGTGACCCCTCCGTGATAACACTGCAGGAGCCTTTGTTTCCTGTCAGTATGTTACTGGAGGCCCTGTGGAGCGGTCACATCTCCTGATGTGACAGCTCTATAGGGGCAAGGAAAAGGGGGGGTAGCAGGAAAATAGTCAGCTCACCAGTCTCAGCAGCAGTCCAGAAGATTTTCACACTCAGCAGTAGTCCAGAATCCTCATGCGCACGGAGCCACCTTGATTAGAGGCGTTGGCTGCAGCAAGACATGTAGAAAAAAATCTCCAGCGCAAAAATGGATAAAAATTCAATTTTTATTAGATAAAATTAAAATCCATATTGATAGAAAAAAGAGACATATACAGGTGGGGTCCCTGGTGGTCTGAAACCGACGCGTTTTGACCTAGCAGGTCTTAGTCATGACTAAGCTCTATAGGGGAATATGTCGTGGGACACATATTATTACATGGATTACGTCGGAACAGGGAGTATAAGGTTGAGTTTATTATTTTATTTTTTTTCCAGGTGATCGAGGGCATCGCAGCAATTAGGCGTATAATAAAGATGGGAAAATGTGTTCTGTTTTATTTAATTAAAATACTTAATCCTGGCTGCATGTTTATTTTACTCATTTAAAACTCTAAGATTAGTAATGGATCTGTGTCTTATTGACGCCTCTCCATTACTAACCGGGCTTGATGTCACCTTACAATACAAAGGTGACATCAACACCCTATTACACCATATGCCACCGCTACAGGGCAGTGGGAAGAGAGAGGCTAAGTGCCGGAATTGGCGCATCTTAGAGATGCGCCATTTCTGGGGCGGCTGTGAGCTGGTGTTTGTAGCCAAGGGGGCCAATATCCATTGTCCCTTCCTACGCTATGAATATCAGCCCATAGCTATCTGCATAGCCTTTCTGGCTTTTAATTATAGGGGGACCCAATGTCATTTTTTGGGGGGGTTCCCCCTATTTTAATAGCCAGTAAAGGCTAAATATACAGCTGCGGGCTGATATTCATAGACTGGGAAGATCCATGGGTATTACCTGCTTCTCAGGCTATAAACATCGGTCCCCAGTCGCTGGCTTTCCCTCTCTGGTGCAGAAAATTGCGCGGGAGCTCACGCCATTTTTTCTTCCAAATTTTTTTAAATTAAACAGATATTGCGTTTAAGGCCGGGGTCACACTTGCGAGAAACTCGCACGAGTCTCGCACCTTAATGCCCGGCACTGCCACCTGCACTTAGGACCGGAGTGTGTGGCTGCATGTATTTCTATGCAGCTGAACGCTCCGAGTGCCAGCGGCAGTGCTGGGTATTAAGGTGCGAGACTAGTGCGAGTTTCTCGCAAGTGTCACCCTGGCCTAACGCAGATTTTTTCTATCTATCGATCTGTCTATCTATCTATAGATATATCTATCTATCACATGTAGCTGCATTTTTTCTGCAGGTTTTTTACACTGAAATTCTGCTGTATTTTAATTCATGAAAACTGCACCTACTGTATGCATAAAGATGCTGCTGAACTGTGCAGTTTTGGTGCCTTTTTTTGGAGGCTTTTACATGGAGCCTTAAAAAATGCATGTAAAAAAACGCAGTCCAGAACCCTATACTGTGGTTAAAAGTTGAAGGAAAGGCCAACCCCTGGGATTTTATAGACGCCATGACTAGTCCTAAACCTGTCTGTAGAAGCCTTACTAAGAGATGTCAGGCTACCAAGAACAATACCCTTTTCACATGAAGGTTGCAAAGTATAATTATGTTATCACATTTTGCATACTCAATGAAACTTTAAGATATATGATGCACATTCAAAAAGAAAAAAATATATAGCTTGTACTGATAATAAATATTGTTTGTGAATATGGCACAATGCTAAGAATCCCAGGATAAGATGCCATAGAAGGTGAGGTTAGTTTCTAAATATTCTTATGGATAGAATAGGATAGAATAGAATAATGTATGTAACAGTATATGTATAGTGGGAACGTTCGGTATAAATACTGTGCTGAACTGGTTTTCTGGGACAATATATAGCTCATCACTCAGGTCATAGGTTTCTAGTTAAACTTCCCTATTTGTGTACACTACTCAGATGAATTGGCTCTGACGACCCATGTTTCCATGTAGCCTTCCTGAAAAGGGTTATCACTGACATAGTGATTGCATGACATCGTTCCAGGATCTCCTACATTGCATTGACATGTAACATCCCATACGTGGGGTTGAGGGATCTAGCTACAAACTGATTGATGCCACCAGCTTCATTTGGAAAAACAAATATTTAATTTAAAATCACGCAATCCAAAAAACGAGAAAAATCTATCATCCTGCTGGCCAGGTATATAACGTATGGAATAGAATACAACAGGGACTCGTAATAAAACGTACACGAGCTATTACATCACCAAGGACAAAACATCACACTCATACAACCAGACTAAGGGGATAGTGACAGAAGAAAACTCAGAAAGAATTATTCTACAATTGTATTTTTATCTCTTCCATACTTTCAAGGCAGCATTAAAAGAAAATAATTCCTTTGAAGTTTTCTATGCTACTTTATATACTTTATACACAGTCATTTCCACAAAGATCTATATCTATACTGTGTCCACAATAAGCGTGCTCAACTATTTAGATTGCTGTTAGGATGCTCAAACACATTCATGTCAAACTCATACATTTTGGGCCAGACCACGTAATGTGTACAGAAGTGTTTTGAGTGTCAGGGGGGGACAATGGATGAGGCTTGTTGGATTTCAACATACCCCATCCTTTATTTTCACTGTATATAAGCCATCACCGCCGGTGTCTGACGTCACTTTATTCCACTCTCCCCCTTGGCATAATTTCTACACGCGCTTGGCCAAGGGTGCTTGCATAATGAGTGGATGCGGGGGAATACCCATCAACTAAGAGAACATTCGGTCCGACAGATATTTGCTGTATTTTAGGATCAGTAAAAGATAAGCAAAGCAGAAAGCTTGCAAAATTGCTCAACTGTTTATGTAGATGATATAAACTGTACCATGTTTAAAGGTGAACCTAAGCTTTAAAGCTATAAAACCACTTCTTTTAGTTCTGTCTGTCCATGGGTGTGTAAACATTTATACATTTCACATGATTTTAGTGTACGGGAATCACATCAGATAATGATGTAATGTTAATAAATGTGTAAATTGTGTCCTTGACGGATTCGACTTATCAGCTGTTACCTCTTGCTATGAGATAAATGCTCCATATGATGGATAACTGCATGTAATCAAAGACGCCCAACGTGAAAAGAGCTCTGACGTGATGATCGTGTTCCTCTCTCCAACCTGATATGTCTATAAAAATAAAAATGCACCAGGACTACACATTCATTTACAACAAATGACGATAGAAGCTTAAATGGATTTTTACTTTCCCACATGCCCTATTAAAGAGGGATTCCCTGAAGACAGGGCTGGTCTAGAATTGGAGAACTTGTTGCCACCAGGTCTTATATTGTTGGTAAAATTTGTGTGAATCGTTATGAAGGACCAAGTCCAGGGACCAGATCAGTAATGTCTGTCCGCTAGACTGGAGCCCTGGTAACCACCTTTTCTCTTCTGGCATCTGCGGCTCTTCTTTTGATTAGTCTTGCTGGTAGCTTGCCAATCAAAAGAAGAGCAGCAAATGCAGGAACATAGGGAGCGGTTCTCGGGGTTCCCGTCCAAAGGCCAGAAATTGACCTGGCAGCACAACTGGGTGCGGGAATCAATTTGCACCAATTCTAATTGCTGTCCAACAATTATTTTGGATGTCATTTGGTACTGCAAATGTGTCTGCACAATAGCTAATTGCAAGGAGGTAGAGGGAAGTTCAATTGTACATAAGGATAACCAATCTCATTCTCTACTCATCGCTAACCCCGTCCACCTCCCCCCAGGTCCAGAACTAAATGTCTGATGCGTCTTCTGGTGTCTGTTATTGTCTGCAGCACTGATGTTGACAAAGCTGCAGCCAATTAATGAGGTCTGGCGGAGTTGACTCCAAGAGCTGCTAAGAGTCGATAAGCTCACTTATTGGCGGTAGCGTTGTCGACAATACATCAGTGCGTCGGGCTCAAGGAGGGTGATTGAATGACAGCCGAGGAAAAGGGAGATTTCAAAATCGGAAGACCCCCTTTAGCTAAATTTAAAGGATTATCCCAAAAATAATGAATGATCCCCCTATCTAATAAAAACAAACCTAAGTACAGCACTTGGCTATTTCTGGAGCCAAGTTTCAGCATTCCCTCAATCAAGATGCCCGTTATCACAAGGTTCCCAGAGAGGTTTGTTCTTGGAAGTGCTGGTAATTCCAGCGGTCAGACACCCATACATCAATAAGTTATTCCCTATCCTATGGATAGGAGATAATTTGTGATTTTAGGAATGACCCTTTAAGGGTATAGGAAAGATGTGTATCTTCGTACCATGTTAGCCAGTAGATAGAAAAATATTTAGAATTGAGAGTCCTCAGTGGTTGATACCTTTCAATGGCTAACTGAAAAGATGGTAACAAATTGCAAGCTTTCGAGACTACTCAGGTCTCTTCATCAGGCAAGGACTAAAACAAAATCACAAACCCTTTAAGGGTAGACACATCTATATGCATAAACTGTTTAGACACATTCCCTTATATTACAAAGCGTACGCATGTCAGATATTCACTGCAATTAAGTTTGCAACCAAAGTAATATTTCAGGATTGCTCTCCTGGTACATTTCCTTTTCAAGGTGAACTAACAGGACATAGATTAGTTGCCCATTTATTACTCCTTCTTACCCCTTAAAATGTGGAGAAGAGCCTAAGGTTATCACTGATGGTTTACGACACTCCTTTTAACAACAGCCTACACTCTCTTTTGCGCACTTTAACAAAACCACTACATTAAAACATTAATTAATCTTCAGTTTGGACGGTGACAGGAACATCCAGTAAATGATAATATGGGTGACACAGCAGAACACAATTTCCTTAAAGTTGCATTGCTTAAAATAGAAGCCTGTAATAAATGATGTCAAAATTAAAATGGAGTACAAAACCTGTCCAGACCAATACAATTTCCAGATACTGTATAGACAATGTATGCTAATGTTTAACTTCACTCAATTTCCCAATCTTATCTCTCCCAACAGTGACATAATTCTGCATCTCTGAGGCTATGTCCACACAGAGTTTTTCCCAGGCGTTTTTGGAGCAGAAACTTAGCGGAGACTATCTAAAACCTCTTCTGAATCTCAAAACTCCTCAAAAACTTTGAGGATCCGCTCAAGTTCTTCTCTGAAAACTGGACACAAAGAGTAAGTGTACACATAGCCTTATACAGTCCTTTATATGTTTGAATGGTACGAAACAGTTCTGTTCTGAGTGTTCTGATCAACTGGGAACTTTCTAACTAGACCCGATCAAAAAGATTTGCAGTACCCAGCGGCCACGTTGGTAGCATGACGTTGTGGCGGGCCTACTAATAAGAAGAGGCTTTGAGCATGCTGCCAGGTAGAAGAAGATTAGCATTACCCTGATCCAGCAGCCGTGTTCATAGCATGACGTTGTGGTGGGTCTACTATGAGTAATAAGAAGAGGCTTTAGGGATGCTGCCAGGTATAAGATTCACAGTACCCTGGCCTAGCAGCCACGTTGGTAGCATGATGTTGTGGTGGGCCTACTAATAAGAAGAGGCTTTGGGGATACTGCCAGGTAGAAGATTCACAGTACCCTGGTCTAGAAGCCATGTTGGTAGCATGACGTTTTGGTGGGCCTACTACGAGTAATAAGAGACTTTAGGGATGCTGCCAGGTAGGAGAAGATTCACAGTACCCTGGTCTAGCGGCCATGTTGGTAGCATGACGTTGTGGTGGGCCTACTATGAGTAATAAGAAGAGGCTTTAGGGATGCTGCCAGGTAGAAGATTCACAGTACCCTAGTCTAGCGCCCACGTTGGTAGCATGATGTTGTGGTGGGTGTACTAATAAGGAGAGGCTTTAGGGATGCTGCCAGGTAGAAGATTCACAGTACCCTGGTCTAGCGGCCACGTTGGTAGCATGACGTTGTGATGGGCCTAATAATAAGAAGAGGCTTTGGGGATGCTGGCAGGTAGGAGAAGATTTGCAGGACTCTGGTCTGGCAGCAATGAACTTCTTGAATTAGCCATTAAACCACGGACCTGCAAATCTTTTTGCTCAGTTTTAATGTTAGGTAATTAATAGTAATGTCTATGACTTCACCCTAAAACTAGTTGAATGCTTTAATTATCACTTTTTATGGCCATGCCTTGTTGTACTACTATACAGTGTCAGGAAATAATGTCCTATTTATCTACAGAGAAAAAATATCCTGCTCCCTCCCTATGTACAAGTCTTATTGTACATAAAGAAATTCTGTACCAAATAACGTTTAAGGGGTTGTCAACTACTTGTCATTTTAGGGTTGTCATAGAGTAGGCAAAATAAGATTGATGAGGGTCCAACATCCGGTACCTGAGCGATCAGCGACCAACATGGTGTATAGAGCGCTACATCACTGATCCATCACACTGGTTAGTGGCCGCTCCCGAGTACTGCAGGTCAGATTCTTATAATCTCATCCATACACTGCTTATATCCACTCGCTGCTGGAGTTGATGAGGGTGCCGCGTGCAGTAACCCCCAATGATCTGATAATGAAATCCTGCTCTAGGGATAGGTGATTAATATAATTGGATTGGAAACCCCTTTAATTATTCACCTTGCTATAGATTTCAATTTACAGAATTGTATTGAAAATTGCAGACATCAGTTTCTATTTTATTTCTAGGTTTGTAGGTGACAACCCATAAAACGCACCAGACTCGTGTAGATTACGGGTTTTGTGTAAAATCACTCTTATGCATTAGTAGATAAGCGACAACTGGACAGACAGACAAAAAATACGATCATGTGAACAAGGACTTATATTTAATGGTGACATTTGATTATTTTAATCTTTTAATTTTAAGAAGAAACTATCTCTAATCCTAATTAGCGAAAACAGTTTTGATATCATGTTGTATCGATATAAACGATTATTACAGGTTATATCAGCCACATTATTTGAGTGTCTATAGTTTGTCAGAGATTTACGTGAAATATTGTCAACTGACTGATCAGCTGTTTAAAGAGGGGGTAGTGCTCTTGAAGGGAATGTGTCATCAGAAAACGACATTTTTTAAATCTGGTTTTTGTGTGTGTTTAAAAACATTTTGGCAAAAAAAAATTTTCATATCACGATCTACATTAAAACAAACACTAAGAAAAATTGCATTTCACACTGATCACAGGGGTTATTCTAAACTTATTTCCTGTAATGTTAGGAAATGCACATGTACATTCATGGCCAAAAGTTTTGAGAATGCCACAAATATTAAGTGAAGTCTACTGCTTCACTTTTTCT
>VIAB01000645.1:171346-188456 GCA_009801035.1 Oophaga pumilio
TTCATTTTTTGAGTGGCTGTGTTATTAGTACATTAACACTTAGGTTGACCGGTTTAGCCTATACACTTATAAAATCACAGGATAAGAATGCATGATGTTCATCCATAGTGGAAAGTTTGTTAGTTAAAGGGACCCCCTGTGTCAAGTCACATCCATCTGCACCTGATAATTAGCTCTGCTACATGTGTATCTGTGCGGACACATGCTTTCCTTATTTGTGATTACACTGTCACTAGTGGGAAGTAGGTGGGCCATAATAAGAGGAAGTAGTTGAACACAGCTGAAAAGTCTTCTGGATCCCCCCTTGGGGTGCATAACCTCATGGTGGAGTATTTTTGGCTCACATGGACTTATCTGTCTAGAGCTGGAGATAAGCCAATCTTTTGGGTTTTTTTTTCATATACTGTTTTCTAAGCTTTCGGATCTGCCCATGTTTTGTCAGAAAGTGAAATAAAGTAACACTGATCTGCGCATCCTCCGCAAACACATTAACCCATTCCCATCTGCAGCCAGACAGCCAGCCTTGTGTCTGCTGCACATCAGGAGAAAACAGCACATCAGAATGACAGCCCTGGGATCTATAGACAGACTCCGGCTGTGTAGATTGGAAGTTCCTCCTACCTTTCAGACTTTGTGAATTTTTTAAAGGACTGCCTGGTGAGGTCATGGTAAGACCTAAAGCTCTGAGGTTCTGCTGAGATGCCCTGCGCCCTGGTGGTCCTTGGTCCAATCTGGCTACTGGTGGGCATTGCCAGGACAGACTGGTACTTGTGCAGTTTTCTTCTCAGTTCCTGGATTTCCTCCTCTTTTTCTGACAAACGATTCTCCAGATCCCTAATTCTCTCCTCCTTCAGCATGAGGATCTTGGCGAAGTCCTCCTCTAGGTCACTCATTGTGTTGGCAAAACTTAAGTCGCACAATATCCCAGGACAAGAAGAAGATGAAGAAGAAGAAGATGATGATGATGATGAAGAAGCCTCCTGGTAGGTGCTTGCTGCTGGTGAAGTTTTCTTTCTACCCACTGCTGAATGGACAGGAGGGTGAGCAGTGTGCAAGCTCTACTGCTGGATGATGAGTGCTAATCCACTGTCCCTTTTGGGAAATGCTGATTATCTTTCATTGAGAAACCAATTAGAGCTGCCTTCCTCCCCCTGTGAGACCCCCTCCAGGATCAATCCATAGAAAGCACAAGTCAAGAGCTCCTGAATGTGTGAGATCACAGGCAGCTTCTCAGTCTACACATCCCACCATAGTCACACTCCACCACTGAGGAGAAGACAAAAAAAAAAGAGCTTTGTGGCACTCAAGTCCTGATCCTTGAAATAGCAACAATTACCATGTGATCTAAGGGTGGCGCAGCTCCCTGTAACTGGATCCTGGGCTTCTGCAATCACAAGAAGGCACTGGATGAAAGCCTCCACAGATACAGATGCATGGAGCTCAGGGCTTTCCACCTAGGCTGAAGCTGCTTCTCCTCTGCTGACTGTGCTCTGACATCCCTGGATTTGTGCTGCAGCCCAGGACAAGGCTCAATCCTGGTGTTTCTATCACAGATCCCACAATTTACACTCACAAGAGGAAGCTCAATCTAAGATGGTAATGAAAGCCAAGTTAGAGGAAGCAGAAAGCTATGCTGGGTGGACAGAGGACAATCACTGTACACTTCTTTTATGATGGGGGTCTTAGTTACTGTAATGTATATATTGCTGGTTAGGTTCATCTGATTTACTGCAAGGTAAGTGACAGTCATCTGGGTTATGTCTCCTGCTCCCTCAGTCTGATCCACTATGACTTCAGTAAAAAGTACTTTATTGTAAAATGTTAGTAGTGTACCCCATAATGGGAGATGGCAGTGATTTGTCTGTGCACAGGACACCCCTATGACAAGAAGTCCATTTACCAGTCTTGTGTGACTCTGAGCTCTTTGTAAATGTTTGATGCTTGTTAATAAACTTTATAATGTACATCTTGTCTCATGGTCAGTGCACATCATCATTAGATCAGCACAGCAGTGGTCAGAATTGTTACACAACTACTGCGCTTTACGTATTTCTATCTACATTACGTATTTGATTCTCTGTATATGTCATTGATACGCACCGATGGTGGAATATTTTGTACAGCGAGAGTCTCTCAAAACTTTTAACTGTTTTTATTTCCAGCTATATATACCAAAAGGATAAAAATAATCTTGTGGACGTCAGATTCTCACGCAGAGAGTGACATCTTGTGTTCAGATCATTGAATGCCAAGACAAGCATCAAGGAAATGTTTGTACTTCCATTCCCCCTGAGGTTTGGCTGTGCTCTGGATTGCATGCAAACCAAATTTGGTTGGTTGGAGATCTTAGATCTTCCCAGGCATGTTCATGAATTGCATGGCTTGTGTACGAATACACTGACGGGCAGGGTGTGGAACTGCAAGTCACAGCGTGATCTGTCTTTTTGCTTTCAGTCTGTATATATATCTATATTAAAAGAGAATGCATACTATTCTAATTTTGGGATGCAGTCTGTAAAATCCGAGACCCAAGTGCTGCACAGAAGTTGGCAATGTTTCCTGACATGTGCACATCCTTCAGGTCACGTTCATTTGAAGTGTACTATCTGTCCTGGAAACCAACAACATGTCACATGCGTGTGCTTTAAAGGGGTCTTCTCTCAGCTAAAAAGAATGGGGATACCTTTCTTATCCCTGAATGTTAGACCGCCATGGTCCCCACTGAGCCCGAGAACCGAGGCCCTTAAGAAGCCCAACTGAATGGAGCGGAAGTCCATCGTGTGCACTGACGCTCCATTCACACTAATAGGAGTGCCAAAGAACAATCTCCAGCGCTCCCATCAAGAATGAATGGAGCGGTAGTGCGCATGAGTAATCTCCGCTCCATTATCCTATTCTTGGGATCAGTGTGTGGGCCATAGCGGTCAGACCCACAGTGATCGGAAAGTTATACCCTATCACGTGGATAGTGGATAACCTTTAAACTTGAGAACACCGCTTTAATGTTATGAATATCGATGTGAAATACATATTTCGGTGTCTGATGATCAGGTATGTAGGTGTATATTTAGACTGTGAGCGTGTATGTAAAGGCCCATTAAGACGGGACAATGATTGGCGAACAAGCTTTTCTAGAAGTGCTCCTGACCATCGGCTCGTCTAAGTATGCCATCTCAGAATGCGCAAACCAATAATTCGTCAGGTACAATGATTGATTTTTAAGCGAACTCAAAAATCGTTGAAAGGCCTCATTCAGAAGTCAGTGTTTTACCTACGAGTTCAGTCCGTGGTTTTCAGGGGTAAAACACGTACCTATTTTAGTCTAGGGGACTGTTCACGTGTCGGTACAAGTGAGCGAGCGGTCCATACCTAGTCGTGGGGACAAGTGCAGGTTTGATTTGTGTCAAGAATCAAACTTGCACATACAAGTCTATGGGTCTGTGAAATCGCCGAACAGCTCTTGGATGCCATCCATGTGCCATCTGTGTTTTGTCTGTTTTTCACTGATTTTTTTAATAAAAGCCTGAGTTACCGCTATCAGATTTTTTTGTTGCAAACATGATAAATTGATGAACAAAATGGTGAAAAATTAATTTTTGTTATACTATTGTAATGAAATTGCTGAAAATGCCACTCTTCAGCAAAAATTACTGTATTTTGCAGTGATTTTGTTGTAGTCAGAGCAAAGGAAAAATCATTCATCGCCAATGTGTGAATGAACCCGAAGAGTCATTATTTTTTTTCATTAGTATGGCTCAGCCTTACATATATTATACAGTGACTGCTGACCTACAAAAGCTTAAAGGAATCTGTCTGAAGTATTTTGAGACATAATTTGAGAGCAGCAAGATATTGAGATAGAGACTGTGATTCCAGTGATGTGTCACTTACTGGGCTGCTTGCTGTCATTTTGATAAAATCACTGTTTTATCAGCAGGAGTAGTAAACCTGCTGCCATGTAGTCCTCCATATTCATGAGCTCTGAATAACCCCACCCACACCTTTGATTGGCTGCTTTCCACCTATACACAGTGCATACCAAAAGCAGCCAATCAGTGGTGTGGGCGGGTTATACAGAGCTCTGCATTCAGAGAACTAGTAGATCGGCAGCAGAGAAAGCAGGGATTTTATTAAAAACTTCAGCAAGCAACACAGTAAATGATACATAACAAGAATCAGGGACTTCACCCCGACATCATGCAGCTCTCAGATGGGCTAACAGTATCTTGGTGACAAATTTTCTAGCTGTGATGTCTAATCTGCATATTGGGGCACCAACATGACAACTGAGCTAGAGCTACCATATAATTTACAGTAAATGTATCTCGAGGGTTACTCTTAACAAACCAAGGGGAGTATAAAATAATGAGCAGGATCCTGATCTCAACACTTGGTCACTTTTTGGGGTTCTTGCTTCAGATACAGCTCTGGCAAAAATTAAGAGACCACTGCAAAATTTTCAGTCTGATTTTTCTCTTTATAGGTATATTTTTGAGTAAAATGCAAATTGCTCTTTTATTCTATAAACTACTGACAACATGTCTCCAAATCTCCAAGCAATAAATTTTGTATTTATTTGCAGTAAAAGAGAAATGGTCAAAATAACAAAAAAATGCAGTGCTTGCAGACCTCAAATAATGCTAAGAAAACAAGTTCATAATCATTTAGAAACAACAATACTAATGTTTTAACTCAGGAAGAGTTCAGAAATCAATATTTTGTGGAATAACCATGATTTTTAATCACAGCTTTCATGCGTCTTGGCATGCTTTCCACCAGTCTTTCACACTGCTTTTAGGTGACCTTATGACACTTCGGGTACAAAAATTTAAGCAGTTCTTTGTTTGATGGCTTGTGACTATCCATCTTCCTCTTGATTACGTTCCAGAGGTTTTCAATGGGGTTCAGGTCTGGAGATTGGGCTGGCCATGACAGGGATTTGATGTGGTGGTCCTTCATCCACACATTGATTGACCTAGCTGTGTGGCATGGCGCATTGTCCTGCTGGAAAAAACAGTCCTCAGAGTTGGGGAACATTGCCTGAGCAGAAGGAATCAACTATTATCCAGGATAACTTTGTATGCGGCTTGATTCATACGTCCTTCGCAAAGAATAACCTGCCCAATTCCAGCCTTGCTGAAACATCCCCAGATCATCACCGATCCTCCACCAAATTTCACAGCGGGTGCAAGACACTGTGGCTTGTACGCCTCTCCAGGTCTCCGTTTAACCATTATATGACTGGGTGTTGGGCAAAGCTGAAAATTAGACTCATCAGAGAAGATTACCTTACTCCAGTCCTCTATGGTCCAATCCTTGTGGTCTTTGGCAAACTTCATCCTGGCTCTCCTTTGCTTCTCATCGATCAAAGGCTTTTTTCTAGCTTTACATGACTTGAGCCCTGCCTCTTGGAGCCTGTTACGAACTGTTCTTGCCATGCACTTCACCCGAGCGGCCATTTGCCAATCCTTTTGTAGGTCACTTGATGTCATCCTGCGGTTGCTGAGTGACATTCGAATAAGATGATGGTCATCCCGGTCTGTGGAGAGTCGTTTTTGCCCTCTGCCGGTCTGTAGCTTTGTTGTCCCCAATGTCTGCTGCTTGACTTTGTTGTAATGGACTGCCGTCTTAGAAATTTTAAGGATGGAGGCAACATGATGCTCACTGTATCCCTCTGCTAGTAAAACCAGAATTGAGCCCTTCTTTTCCTCACTCAAGACTTTTCTTCTCAACTCCTTTGGCATGGTTAAAAGTTATTTTTTCATTCCTATTACTTTTGGGATATTACTAGCATTTGTTTTGCCATCCAGCTTGTCCTATTGCAAGAGGATTGTGAACACCACAGCAGTGTTTTTTTTATACTTTCCTTCGTTAAATAAGGTTTGGTTCAGGTGATCACCTAATCAGAAGCACATTAAGTAGAATGAGGTGTACTCTGGTTGGAATTCAACTGACACTGGAATGGAATGGCTGTCAGACATGTAGAGAAGCTGATTTTTATAAAACTGTGCAGTGGTCTCTTAATTTTTGCCAGAGCTGGTATATTTTCTGTTTTACATGATTCAGCTCTACTAATTTTCTTGACGATGAGCTAGTTCAAATTTTGCCCACATCACTGGTTAACCGCTTTCTACCGACACTGTACACAGGCTGAAAGCTGACAATAAATGGTGGGATCGGAAATTGCTAGAGCTCGCAAATATAAAGGACTACAGTGGAGAAGCCTATCACTGAGAAAAGCTGCAGTCGATAAAACTAAAAAGAACAACATTATTTTTTAGGTCAGTATGATTATGCAGATATCAAACCTACACTTTTTATGTTTTATATTCTTCCCCGCAGTAGCTAACACCAGTGTACACAGGTGACACATATGGCATATGTTATCCTGTTATTAAATTTCTCAATAGCTCTGCAACCACATGTAGATGGATTCATTCTGCTCACAATATGGGAAAATGTAATCATTCATAATACCATTTCCTAATTTATAAGGTGGGCCAGAGCAGAAGCCTTCTATAAGGACACCATATAGTCCATTATTATTAATTTATGGATGGTGACGTTTGTTCACACGAGGTGTAATTAGATTATCTCAACATTTCGGCTTTGATTATGCTGCCAGCTAATGTTCTGTAATTGATCAGTTCATTTGAAACTGTTTTCAGATTTGATTTAAAAAGTCATAATAGCAAGTTTCTGAAAGTAGATGTTATCACTATAGTCTGGTTTGTATATAAATCAAAGTTAAAAAAGTTTTCCAGGATTTACCATAGATATTGATTATATATCTTATTGGAATCCAAGGGGTAACGTTTCTCCTTGCAGAGAGTGACATGTCAAGCCTGACATGCCAAGGTCACTCTCCGCAGGGAGAAACGTTACCCCCTGGATCCCAGTCAGACGCCTCTCACCCAGCCAAACCAGATCTCACACCTTGCACTGACGAGGGGCAGGACCCCGAAACACAGTGTCTGCAAATTGAGATTTTGTTTTTGGCTTTGTGACAAGGCTCATTAGAGGGTCAATATTGACTTTTAGGATTGCTACTTCTTATACTACATATAAGTGGTTCTACTCCTCTTCTTCTCTGTAGAGACAACTTGCATACCTTATAGCAATATTTTTTTTATGTACAGTTGTGGCAAAGGTGGAAAAACAAGTCAAATATTTTTGGCATAGATTCAATACAATGAAGACATAACAGCAAGATACACATGGCAGTGATAGTATAATAATTGGGATGATTTGCTGCCTGAGAACTTGAACAACTTGCAGTTATTGTTGTAGTAGTGATTTTTTTTCTGTACTAGAAAACATCAACAATGAAAAAAGATCTATTCCCATCCATGGCAGTAATTCTGAAAATATCACTCCTGGGAGATGACAAACTTGAAAAATACAAGGGAATGCTGTCCTTTTCAAATCCCCATACAAAAATGCAGTGCACTAAAGTGGAACATTTGTGTGTATGTAGCATAAGGCCACTTTCACACGGTACCAACGAGTAAAATCCCCAGGAGATTACAGTATGTTCTACAAATCTTAATCATATACTGTGGACATTTCCTGCACAGAAAAATGGTAATCATTTTGATGGTCATTCTGCAGTAGAAAAGATGCAGATTTCACCACTTTCAATGTTGCAGTAGCAAAATCTAGTGATTCTGTAGCACAATCCAAAAGCAACACACGCAAAAAGATCCATAGTGAAAACTTTTCATCAAGTGTGCATCTACCCTAATTCAGAACCAGCAGAAGAACATAAATCATAAAGATGGAAAAACTGTAATGGACTGATTTGTAGGTCTTCGTGTTTTGGATTCACGTCTAATTTTAGCTTATAAATAATAGTGCAAAATAGTGACCAAAAATTGATAAGTGTTATAAGTGTGTAAATTAAATCCGCGTGTAGGGTTCTCATTGTCTTGCGAGTCCCTATTTAAAATTAAAAGCAAATCACTGAAAAAAAACAAAAAATCCAAAAAACATCATAGCAAAAAATCAGCTTCACTTACCAATACCTGGTCACATTACTAATGCACTGCAGGAGGCAGCAAGCCCCAATGATATTGCATAAGTGGTGTGAACTTGGACTAGACAGTCTTAAAATTAGGCAGATTTCTCGAACAACATAAACCATTGGTCTAAGTTTTATCTGTCTAAAGGGTATGCCACACTAAACGAGATTGCTAACGAGATCGCTAACGAGATCGCTAAAACGTCACTATTTAGCGATCTCGTTAGCGACGTCGTTGTGTGTGGCATGTAGCAACGATGTGGCCCCTGCTGTGATGTCGCTGATCGTTCACTAGCGTTCTGGACCGTTTTTTGATCGTTGGCGTCCCGCTGGTGAGCCTATATCGCTGTGTTTGGCACCTTTTGCGAACGACGAGCGACCTCGTTTGTGACGCATATGACAGCGGCGCAGGCGGGACTAGGGTTTTTTAGCGTCACGGAGTGGATCGCAATAATTAGTTCTCTTTTGCGTCACAGAGAGGATCGCAGTAGCTGCAAAGCAGGCTAGCAGGACGCAGAGAGCAGGAGCGATGCTGGAAATTCCTATAAATCAGAAGCGCTCAGTACATGCTAATGACATCCTAACGACCGCCAAAGTCATTAAAGAGATCGCTGACCGCTGATGTGTCGTTTATGAGATCTCCTGTTTGGCAGCTACTAGCGACCTAAAAGCGATCACACCAACGATCTCATTAGCTTGCGTCGTTATCGTGATCGCTAACGAGATCGCTAAGTGTGGCAGTACCTTAAGAATTAGACAGTTTTGATAAATACAGTATATCTCAATTTGTTCTTGTATTGGGATAACAAAGAATAATTTGTCAGTAATTACTATTTATCGGAGCAATCAGAGGACTCTGAATGGTTCACCGATAAGAATTTTTGAAGATTTCTTCTCCCTGTCCATTAGTGGTTCTATGTCTACGGCAGTTGACTACTTTGCCAGCTCTTTGTCCTTGCCCTATAAACACGCTTTCAGTATAATGTATGACATTGTCTGAGAAACAGGCAACTTTTTTTTTTAGATGCTCATAAATGATCCATGTATATTTGTATAAATGACCTTTATACTCATGGTGCAGTTCAGTGTGTGAATAAACTGTGCTAAGGTTGGCTTATCTGGTAGTAATAATAGCCTTTCTTCTGAAAGTTAAATGGATGTAATGGAATCTGAGTCAGTAAGCCATAAAAGGAAAATTTTGGAGGTGCTAATAGATAACATAAGTGTTGAGTACCAGGCAATTCTGGGACTAGTTGAGTCATACAAGTTAAGAAAAAGCTACAACTATGTCATAACAATGAAACAGTGCACTTTTTGGCAAGTCATATTCATTCTTACTGAACCCAATCACAAAGAATTAACTGAGTCTTCAGTTCAGATTTAATTACGTCCTATAATGGCTTTATTAAAAATGGTTTAACTTGTATTTTTAGAACCTTTTTAGAACTTTTTTCCAAAATACTTCCAGAAGCATAGAAGCATTTTGCAAAATAATTTAGCTATTGTAGATTTGGTGAGGTAATAATCATTTATATATGGAAATATCCCATCTCAGAATTCAGAAAGGAGCCAAAAGTTGTCCATATGTGACAATTATCCAACACCCTGATTACTATTCTTATTACTTCAGGTTAAAAGACCAGCAGGTAAAAAAAAATCTACAATACCAATCCTTTCATCCTCAGAGCACCCATAAACTTTAGATTGTCACCTGTGCGATGTGCCAACAAAATCATCACCAAAAGAAAAATCACTCTAAAAATAGTTTTGTTTTTGAACTAATTCATTCAGTCATGAGAAAAACGAAATACACCCTCTTTAATGCTGAGCTTTTACATATTAGGATATAGTAAAAAAAAGAAAATATCTAGCCTTAGAAAATCTTAAAATTAGTTAAATGCAACCTCAGATGAACAACACATGACAAATTACACTGTTATTATGCACAGTATTTCACAAAAACTAGGCCAAAATTGCAGAAGCAGTGCATGAAAAATTAAATACTCCCTTACTACTTGAAGGTAAGTTAAAGGGAATCTGTCACCCCATTTTTCGTATATCAGCTGCAGCCACCCCCATCAGGGACTTATCTATAGCATTGTATAATGCTGTAGATAAGCCCTCTATGTAACCTGAAAGATAAGAAAAACGAGTTATATTATACTCACCGGGGGAGCAGTACGATGCGGTCCGGTCCGATGGGCGTCGCAGGTCCTGGTCATTCACCTCCAATCTTCTAGCAATGACGTCCTCCTCCTTGCTTCTGTTGCGCTCCTGCAGAGGCATACTTTATCTGCCCTGTTGAGGGCAGCGCAAAGTACTGCAGTGCGCAGGCGCCGGGAAATGTCAGAGAGGCCCATCGCCTGCGCACTGCAGTACTTTACTCTGCCCTCAACAGGGCAGATCAAAACAGCTGAGCAGGAGCACGCCAGAAGCAAGGAGGAGGATGTCATCGCTAGAAGATGGTAGGCGCCGGCCCCGGACCTGCGATGCCCATCGGACTGGACCGCATCGGACCGCCCCCCGGGTGAGTATAATATAACTTTTTTTCTTATCTTTCAGGTTACATAGAGGGCTTATCTACAGCATTATAGAATGCTGTAGATAAGCCCTTGATGGCGGTGGCTGAAGCTTATGCACGAAAAATAGGGTGACAGATTCCCTTTAAGAGGGTGTGACAAAGTCACAGGCAAAGTGCTGAAGAAGAGGTATGTTTCACTAAGGATGTTAGCTTCAATGATATCAACCTAAGAAAATGCACCAGCACACTAACTGCTGAAAGGGGTTAATCAGCCAGGAAGCAACTGTGATGAGGGGACAAACTGCATGTCCTGGGTGAAGGCGGCTGTAAGGATGGAACAGTGGTCAGACAAAATGGAGGAGCTGATCAGTTACCTTGTTCAAAGCCAGCAGCAGCACCAGCAGCAACAGCTGGCACAACAAGAAACAAATAGGCTGCTGATGCAACAGAACTGACAGCAGCAGGTTGAGTTACAAACACAGGTGATTCGTGGCATGGCGACAGCTCCGACACCAATGTCAGCTGATGATTTCTCTGTCTGAAAGGTGGTAAGTAGTGATGAGCGAGTATACTCGTTGCTTTGGTTTTCCCGAGCATGATCGGGTATCCTCCAAGTATTTTGGCATGCTCGGAGACTTAGTATGTGTCAACGCAGCTGCATGATTTGCGACTGCTAGACAGCCTGAATACATGTGGGGATTCCCTAACAAACAGACATTCCTAACATGTATTCAGGCTGTCTAACAGCTGCAAATCATGCAGCTGCATCGACAGAAACTAAATCTCCAAGTACACCAAAATACTCGGAGGACACCCAAGCATGCTTGGGAAAACCCAAGCAACGAGTATACTCGCTCATCACTAGTGGTGAGGAGAGCCTTTTGCAGAAAATGACCCCTGGTGACAATATAGAGGTCTTTTTAACTGTTTTTGAAAGGCGCTGAAAGGGAAAAACTCCCACCAGAGCAGTGGGTGGAAGACTTGGAGCCATACTTAATGGGGGAACCACAAAAGGCCTACTATGATTTAGCTTTACAGGATGACAAAGAATCTGAAACATTGAAAACAGAAATTTTCGCACACTTGGGGGAGATAATAACTGTCAGGGCACAACGGGTCCACCGCTGGGCATATTACAAGCCCCCTTACTCCCAAATGTTTGATTTGCTGCGGCTCATCCAAAAAGTGGTTACAGACGGTGTCCTCTCCTGTAAAAGTGAATGGTCTGCAAATCACTGGACTATTAGACTCAGGAAGTTTGGTGACAGTAATGAGGGCCACACACCCTTTCCAAATGATCAGTGGGAAGAAGGTGGGCGTCTGCTACATTCACGGGGATGCTAAAGACTAACCGGTGACCAGAGTGGTCATTGAGATTGCCTGAGGTACTGAGTCCCATGAGGTTGACATGGTCCAGGATTTATTGCAGCCAATTATCATAGGCCTAGACTTTGTGTTGATTTGGAATTTGTGTGGAGAGGCGGAGACCTAGATTGTTCGGGTGAAAACAGGTTAGCTCTAAAAAAAAGTCTCCCCAGAGTCTATCGGACTTCCCTTTTGTGTAATGGGAGAAAAGTAGAAGGTAATATCCCCTGAGATAGAGATGACCAGAGGAAATTTTGAGTTTGCCCAACATAGAGGCCTAACTCTAAAAGAAGTGGTCAATAAGGTAACCGTCATAAATGGCATAGCATCTGACACCAATTTTCCCTATTTCAAGTTGAGTGGGATCTTATTGTACCGGGTTACTAAAGTAAGGGAGGAGATAGTGGAGCAATTGTTGATATTAGGACCTGTAGTGCAGCGGTAGCACCCTTAAGCAGTGAAGAGGCAGTGACCCACAAAGTTCAAACACAAAGTCTCTTTTAATGTTTTACTTCACGGCATTAAATGTTCACTTCACACAAGTGCATATCATTAGTGTTCAGTTCACACCAGTTCATAGCACTACATAATACATGGCATCTTTTAAATCACAGCCTCCTTTAGTTTCCAGTCACTACACACGCTAGTCCACCTTTGGCCAGTTGCCACAGGTGGGCGCACCTCTATATCAATGTCTCTTTACTCACGCACACCGCCGTATACAGTACTTGATATCCTCCGGATCACAGCCGGGCACCATATCCATCTGTTTGTAGCCATTACACACGCCAGTCTTTCTTCGGGCACAGGAGCTGTCTACCTCCGATTCACCTCCGGGCACAAGACATTCACATCCGAGACCAGTCACCTTGTACAGCAGCATCACTGTGTACGCTGTGGGTGCCTGGCCTATTGGCTCCGCTCCATCCTGTGTTGCCTCACACAGGCTGTGCTCTGTAACACCAATTGTTCTGCACAGTAACAAGCACCAACTCACTCTGACCCTGACACTGACACACCCAAACACTTTCCTGCAGGGCTTTTAACATAGAAACCTGTGGCCTTCTGCCACATGGAAAACCCGGGCCGGAAATGAAATGACCTTCACCACTAACATACTGCAGTCAGCTTCAAAACACCCATTCCAGAGCAGGTTTTCCCTATATCTGCCTTGGACACTAGCATGTCCAAGACTACACTTATTTTTATTATCTGTCTGCATTGCAGTCACAGCTACACCCGTGACTGCCATGCACTCCTATGGCCTTCATATGCCTCCATGCGCAACCTGGGGAGAACACACAGTGACTCCCTAACTGTGACATCAGTCAATGATTCACCATTGCAATCACAGCTACACCTGTGACTGCCATGCACACCTATGGTCTTCATATGCCTCTGTGCGCATCCTGGGGGAACAAACAGTGAACCCTACCTGTGACACAGGTGACTGCCTCACAGACCCTATAGACAAAAGGTGTTAGACATGGCCCATTCACATATCTTGGGTGGCCATCTGGGGGTTGAGCAAACTCAAGAATGCATCATGCGGAGGTATTATTAGCCGGGTAAACGGGAAATCCTAAGATACTGCAAATCCTGTCCCAACTGCCAGTTAACCGCTACCACCTCTCTGTTCCAAAATCCTCTAATGCCGCTATCCTTCAAGGCAAGGCAAGAGAGGGACCCAGTTAAAAACTCCATGTTGGCTGGAAAAGCCAAAAGGGGACATTGAAAATGTCACTATGGCAGAGACATTGTCACTGGCCCAGAACCAACAGTGCTAAGAACTGCTTTAACGGAACTGAGACCTGTGTTTGGAGTTGCCAGGACGTATGCAGGTTGTTGAACATGAAATCTGGACAGAACCACATGTGCGGATCAGCCAAAAGCTGTATAGAATCCCCAAAGCCCACCGCGCGGTGATTTAGAAGGTTTAGGAAAATGGTGATCCTGGGCTTCGTCAAGGAGTCAAAGAGCGGCGGGTCCAGCAGAAGTGTCTGTGTGGAAGCCTTGTGGAGAGTGGCGATTCTGCAACAACCACAGGAAACTAAATGTGGTGTCTAAATGCACTGAGTCGATGATCTCATAAACTAGATTCAGCCAGATACATCACTACTCTGAACCTAACAAGAGGTTTCTGGCAGTTCCTTCTCTCTCAAAGTGCAAAGGAGAAGACGGCCTTTTCTACACCTGACTCTTGCTACCAGTATACCAGAATTCTGTTTGGGGTGATGGAGCCCCAGCTACCTTCCAGAGGGCAATGGACCAGATCTTAGCCTCTCACAAAAAGTACCCTGCAGCTTACCTCGATAATATAATATTTGTCCCGTATTGGGGTAGTCATCTGCAGAAGGTCCAGGTCGTGCTAAATGCACTGAGGAGGGAGGGTGGTTATTATGTGGTATGGCTTGAGACAGGGTAGTCAGGGGTGCAAGGTCAGATACCAGGAGGACTCGTAGTACATAGAGGTGAGCGTGGTCAGGTCGGGATCTAATGTCAGGAGGGCACGTCAAAACCATGGAGTACAACAAACGGATAGTCAGAAGCCAAGTCTGGGATCAGACAACTGAAGTCAGAGAGCATCTAAAGCAGAAGGTATAATGCATAAGAGTAGCCACAACAAAACCCAGGATCATCAGCAAGATCAGAAGTCAGGTACAGAGCAAGCATACACACCTAACTATAGCAAATCTACAACTGACAATCTGCTGCTCACAACAAGCCAGTTAAATACCCTGCAAATCATTTGAGGATGGGAGGCACCTAAGGAAGCATCTACAGGCAAAAACAGATTGAACAACAGGGCTGGCAATCAAAATGCTGACAGCCCAGCACGCCCCAGGATCAGAGTGGATGACTCACTCCGTCACAATCCATTTTTGGATTTGTGGCAGATCTGGTTCCATTGAGTTAAACCTTTTTTCCTTTCAGGTCAGCGGGGGTTAAATGCTTGTTTATCCTTGCTGGCAAGCTGGTGTAATTGCATTTGCTGCTGGGTTAGCTGATGTGGGAGGTGACTACTCCTACCATCCTTTAAAACAGGGGTGGGGAACCTCAGGCCCCAGGGCCATTTACGGCCCTCGATGACCTTTTATCCGGCCCCCGTGCTGATTCTCAGGGACCGCAGTGCTTTGGCAGGTAGCTGTATTTTAATTGCCTGCAGCTCATTAATTTCTTCTTGATCTGTGAACACACACACGCAGTGTTCACTACTGAACACTGAAGGGCATGCAATGCAAGATTACACCTTGAGAACAGTGCCAGAGTCAGGATGTACTTTGTGGGCGGAGTTTGTATGGCCCTCGAAGGATGGTATAAATATCCAAATGGCCTTTGGCAGAAAAAAGATTCCCCACCCCTGCTTTAAAAGGTCACCTGATGCATCAGCTGACTGTCGGTGTTAAAGCAATCTGCAGGGACCAAGTTGGAGTAAGGACTCTGGCTGCAGTGGTGCTTCTGCTGAGTTTGCTTATCTGGTTCCGTTATTCTGCTGTGTGGTGCTCTGCAGCAGAGAAAGCTAAGTGTGGTGTTTTTGTTACCATGTCCCTTTGGTGTGTGTCACTTCTCCCTGCGTTTACTACCTGCAGAGGTGTGGCTAGTGCTCCTTGTCGGCCAGTGCACTAGCCAGGGCAGTTATAGGTGACAACTAGGGACGAGGTATCCTGATGGCAGTGGGGGGAAGGACTCGCATAGGGCGTTAGGGAAGTGCAGGGACAGGCTCAGGTTTGAGCTCAGGTGGTGACCATCCCTCATTCCCTATTGGTAGGGCCTTACTCCCCCAATTCCATCCCCGTTGTGTATTGTGCCGTTAGCTGACCGACCATCCGTTGAGTCATGTCACACCGTGACAGTCACTCCGTGACACCCTCAGGGCTCAAGGACTGGAGTAGATGCATGACAAATTTTCTGAGAAGTTATCCTTCCAATTTGCTTCATGAATCTGCCACTGTCTCGTCACATCCCACACGTACCCATCCCACCACACAGGACCACATCCCTTTTATTCATACATATCATCCGTTTACCTATATTCTCCATAAGATCATATGCAAACACTAGCACATTCTACAAACAGCTTATCCTACAGTCAAGGAATTTCAGGTACCTTTTCTACCCCACCTTCTTTCTATTTGCTGCATACTGTGGAATGCATCTCTTTATTGCTGACACGCAAGCTCTGCAGCCTGAGTCCTTCACAGCTGCACAGGACCTGCCTACATCACTGCCTACATCACTCGCAACGTCACTTCCGGTCATGTGCTTGCGTTCTGATTGGCCGGTCTAGACTTATACCCCTGATGAAGACACTTGATGTCGATACGCATGGGTTCTGACCTCTCCCAGGGACTGCACTTAGCACTCTTATTTCTATGTCCGTTTGACCATTTGGACTTTCCAGACTCACAATTCTTGGCAGGGATTCATAGGTGACTATTGCTGTTCATGTGGTATGATGACCTTTTGTATTTTCTATGCATAATCTAGGTGCTATGTATTAGCTATGCCTATGTCTTTTTATATTTTTCTGGAACTTGATTCTGTCAGTAATCACCTTATTTAAAGGATCTTGGTGTTATTCCCTGCTGTTCTTTATTTTAGGTATATGTCTACATGCCTCTTAAGTATCTGTTTACATGTATCATTGATTTGTGACCTGGATTTTGACAAACAATATGTACTTTATATCTTTTAAGTGCTATTTGTGCCTTCATGTCCCAGGCTTATAGCCCATTGGTCAGTGCTCGTGCTTTTTGCTTGTTTGGCTTTTAAATGTTTTTACTTGTTTTGTCCATGCCTATGTGTGAATTGACATTGTATTATATATCTTTTGAATAAATATTTTTCCACAGATTGATCCCATGTATTGTGTATACGTTTCTCCTTAGTCTTTGCCTAACATGGCTGGGCTCACCAGCTGGATTGGCACCCTCAGCTCTAATTTCCATTACCCCCGAAGATTTTCACCCGCTAGGTTTGCAGTTCAAAGTCCTCCCTCCTCTCTTGATGTCTGATTTAGTCAATTGTTATTCGAGCATCTTTTCTTAAAATGCTGCATTATAGGTTTCCACTGTTATTCCTCATGAAAATATTTAAACTGATTGACATCTGTATTTTACCATTCCATTTGTCAGTGATGCATACCTGTTTATAGTGATTATTGTTGTGAATAATCTGGAGGCGACTTCTGAGCTGGGGCTCCC
>VIAB01000645.1:242389-253600 GCA_009801035.1 Oophaga pumilio
GACTATTGGTCCTCGTCAGTGCAAAGTAGGAGAGATCTGATATGTGTGTTTGCACATGTGGTTGGGAACGCTAACTCTTGCCAGAGGCACCGTCCGGTGTTAATGAACACATTCTCTGTAAAGGGCTTTGGAAAATAATGACACTGCATAAATAAAGAGTCATAAAAAAATCTCACTTTCTGCCATCACAAGCAGACAATCTAGCTGGCGACAGAGCAAATTATATCCTCTACTTATGACAGCAGCCTCCTGGAAATGTGATTTAGTAGTGAGATAGCAATCCTAATGTGACTGTACAAAAAATATATTAAAAAACTATGTCTTGTGAATCCATTTCGAGCCTTCATTAAAAGAAAATAGGACTTACCTGAGAAGATAAGATAATGCCAAAGTTATATTCTGGTCTGTTATACTCAATTTTTGAAATTAACATATTACCCTTTAAAGGGAACCTGTCACTAGATTCATGCTACCCGAACTATGGGCAGCAGAAATCAGAGCCAGGCTGCACGATTGCAGCCAGGTATGTTAGAGTCTTAAATGATGTTTGTAGAAAAGACAGACTGAAAAGCCGGAGGGGACTATAGGAGAGACCTGGCTAGCCCAATGCTTTCTTCCCTCGTTCTAGGTTCTAGTTGATCCACTGCACCATGGGCTGGACTTACCTAGGAGGGGCGTAACTAAGTGACTACCAGGTATTCACTAGAGCCTCTGATGGTGAGGATAGGCTTGGCCGCTGGTAGTCACCAGGTACCACTCAAAGGCAGTCCATGGGTCTGCAGCAGCTGACTGGAATGTCAGAGGTATGGTACGAGATACAGAGAGGTGAAACAGAGGCATAGTTAGGTGGTCCAAGGTCAGAGCAGGCAGCACAGGATCCGTAACGGGAAGCGGATTAACAAGGTAGGAACCAATGTTTGGGTGGCTAGTGGTAGGAAGAGCTGCCTGATAAAGGTCTTGCTAGCACGGGATAGGCCGGGGAAGCTAATCTCTGCAGGACACAGCAGGGTTAAATTCCTGCAGAGATCAGCCTCGCCCCCTAAAGCTAGATGAATGCCATATGCATCAGTGCTGCAAGAAGCAGACTCAATGGGATGACCTGACATGAGGGGGGTAAACTGCACAGTGAGTAGAGGGGAGCTGAGGAGATATGCTAGTTAAGTCCCGGCATCTCCCATGTACATAGGGAGAGATCTGTCAATCCACTTGAGTGGGGCGCAGAGCAGCCAGGTAGAGGTCTATCTCTATAATCCCTGTTTGGATTTTCACTTTTCAAACTACATGACATACCTGCTTGCAATCGCGTAGCCAGACTCTGATTAGTGCTGCTCATAGTTTGGACAGCATAAATCTAGTAATGGGTTCCCTTTAAGTGTGCAAGATAAGAACTGTGCAACTGTAGGCTGTATTATAATGCATACATATAAATACAGTATATGTGATGCTGACGCCTCGCTTTAAAATACATAACTTGTGGTTAACCCGGCTTTCCTTGGACACCAGGCCGCAGCATCACCTCACCTGAGGAAGGTGAGTATCAGAATCACCGCACCTCTGTCACACCACTGCCGCAACCCCTGCTGTACCACCGCTGGCCCTCAGGTACCTTAAAATTCGGACAATAAGACGGACCCCCATATTGTAAAAATCTTTTTTTCTGCTATTTTCACCACAAAATTTGGGGTGCGTCTTATGGTCCCGTGTGTCTTATAGTCCGAAAAATACAGTACTTGCTAAAAATGGAGAATGTATTTCAATATCCCCCTCCCCCATGCTTGAGTGATTTTATTTATACCATACATATTTGAGCAATTTTTATGACATTTTATAAAAAATGCAGAAATTTGTTCTAAGACAGGGGTGCACAAGATTTTTTTGTCCAAAGGCCGCATTACCATACTGAGCCAATCCCAAGTGCTGCAAGCAATTTAAATGTACACTTACATGAATACATCACCAGAACCAAGTTTTGAGGATTTGGAGAGATTCTGCTCAGTTTCTGCTCCACAAAATACGTGTGATCAAACAAATTTACACTAAGTTTTTGGAGCAGAAAAGGAGCACAAACTCTGCGAATTCTCCTCATAATATCAAAATTGTAAGTTTTGAGGATTTTAAATTTTAACATAATTATGAAGCATGTTTGGATTTCTCATGTGTGTGCAAGATCAGAATCACCAACAGTACATGAATGCAGTACCAGAACCATCATCAGTACATAAATGCAACCCCAGAACCACTATCAATACATGAATGCAGCACCAGAAACATCTTCAGCACATGAATGCAGCTCCAGAACCACCATCAGTACCTGAATGCAGCATCCACATAGCCATCAGTACCTGAATGCAGGGTCAGAACCACCATCAAAACATGAATAATTCACCAAGCTTAGTACATCCATCAACTGCAATGTCAGGTCAGCCCCATATACAGTTGTGTTGCATGAACCTACAATTCCCAGTATGTCCTTAACAATGGTATGGAGATACTGGGAGTTAGTAACATTTATCATTAGACTGCCGACCATACAAGAACCACAGTACTAATGAGATGTAGTCAGTAGTGATGAGCGAGTATACTCGTTGCTCGATTTTCCCCGAGCACGCTTAGGTGATCTTCGAGTATTTGAAAGTGCTCAGAGATTTAGTTTCTGTTGCCATAGCTGCATGATTTGCGGCTATTTGACAGCCTGAATACATGTGGGGATTTCATAACAAACAGGCAATCCCCACATGTATTAATGCTGTCCAGCAGTCACAAATCATGCAGCTGGTGCAACAGAAACTAAATCTCCGAGCACGCCAAAATACTCGGAGACCACCCGAGCATGCTCGGGAAAACCTGAGCAACTAGCATACTCGCTCATCACTAGTAGTCAGTATCACAAATAAACACTTATACCCAGATAACTTATAGATGACATCTTTACTGATTGGAGTTGTTCCAATCCCTTTTGTCTCCATGTAGCACAGATGCCATAATGAGATTTTACGCCCAGACCTCATCTCTGCAGACTTACCTCTTCTCCATCTTCAGCAGCACTTCCCGACTTGATGCCCTTAAAAAAAACTAAAGTATCATTATACTTCCCCATACATAAAAATATGTCCCATGCTGCGCTCCTGAATAAATAATTGCTGTGGTTCCTGCACTATTTAGCTCCACACACTGCCCCTCTGCAAAATATCTCCCCCACAAATCCCCTCTATATTCCCCCACTTCTCTCCATAATACCCGGCTCACACTGCCCCACTGGAAAATATCCCACACACACACTACCCCTCTAAATTAGGTACCCCCGCACTGCCTCTCACAAAATTATGCTCCCTTTCAGAATTATGCCCCCATTATGTGTCCTCACAGTAACATTAACACCATCCTCCCCATCCACAATGATAATCCATTCAATCTTTGGCTCCGTGATGGAGCGCTTACTGTTTGCCTGCGTTGTCTCTGCTCCTCTATGACGCTTCGAGGCTGAGGTGCCAGTAGCAGTATGCTGACCTCATCACGCTGCTGCACGTCAGGGCCAGGGCTGACAAGAGCTTTTCTGCCCCAGTCCTGACACCACAGTATTCAAATGTATTTGCGCCTGAAATAATATAGTAAGGAGGTAGCAGCGTCTCCTGAACAGCTCTGCGGGCTGCACAACATCCTTTGGCAGTTCACTGGTGCCCTTTGAACCATATGTTGTGCAGGCCCACTCTAAAAAGTCACAAAAATAGTTAAAGACAGAAAAAAAGACTGAATTTATGAACTAACTGTGCCATTTTGATGATTTTTTTTGCAAAGAGCGTCAGCATAGAGCACAAGATAAAAAAAAGAAAAGTAACTTTAAAAGAATGAAAATGATGAATCAGGTTCATAGTCCCCAGCAGGCCCTTCTAAGTATATATTTTCTGGTACGTCGCAGCATTTTAGAGTAAATCATGCTGAAAGAACTCATCCAGTGTCTGATTCACGCAGCCTGTGGTTTGTGAATCAGATAATGGGTTTAAATTGTGAGTTGTGCTGAGACCTATAGTTGCACAGATACTGCAGAGCAAGATGTCAGTCCTGGAGTGGTGGCTGTGCAGTAAGCCCCAATGCTGGGAAGCAAGCGGCTGCAGGGACAATATAACCACATTTTCTCCCAGCAGCCGCACTTGCAATTAGACACCTCTACATCTATAAAACTTTTTTCACCTGCAGATTACCACAAAGGCTGCAGATAAATATCTTCTTTTTTGCTTACAGGTTCTGTTTTAGGGAATTGAACCCTAGAATATAGCTGATGATATTGCTGCACCTGTCGTGATACCAAAAGCAATTCCTTTTTGGGGCGCAATTAAATAAATGCATCTGACAGTAATCACTCCAGCAGACACAGACCAGACTGAATGCGATGGGGGACTCATGTTCAAACGCAGCTTTAGGGACCATGAAGGCTTGACGCTGTAGTTGCTTCTGCAATAAGGCCTGCGTAGACCTGTCTCTAGCTTTTCAATATTTTAACAATGAACAAAACTTTGACAGTGATTCACATCAAGATCCCTATTTTTGCTTCTCCGTCTTCGTATGCCAAACATGGTTGTATTTTTTCAGTCCCTCAACAAAAGGAGACCAACAGTTTGCAGGAGGTTGAGCAGATGCTTTTATTTCTTTATCATGAGACAATGCTGCCCCCATCTGGGAAAATTATAAATGACACAGTATTAAGAGATTCTTGCATTCTTCATCATTTTTGATTTTGTAGTATATTTTTTACAAAAAGTAATAGAAATAAAAAAAATTTTCATTATTGAAATTGAATAAGAAAAAAAAATTTTGCTGTGAAATAAGTAAATAAATTAATGAATACAGTATTTTCATTTCCTAAAGTAGTGAAGGATTTGGAAAAAGAAAGTTATTAAGGTAAAAAACCCTGCGTGCCTAATCCTCATATCCAAAAATACATAGCATGAAAATCAAAACAAAACATCATTTTTTTTTTCCAACTTAGAATTTCAGTTCAGCCATATATTATATACTGTATATATACATATCTTATGTATACAGACCACTATAATTGAGACAACCAGTCCCCTTGAAGGATATATTGAGGTGCAATTTTTGGGTGGTCATCTCAAAAAGATGGTTACCTGCAGGTCTGATGCCAGACAGAAGGACCAGGGAATGGTGCTGTCTTTGCTACCGAAAGGTGCCGAAAGTTCAAGTTCCTTTGCTTGTAGGTAAAAATTTATTCAAACTGATAAAAAAAACAAAGTAAAACTATATACACAACGCGTTTCGGCTGTTTGCAGCCTTCTTCAGGTGTATGGAGAAAATGAGTTTGACCCTTCTTATATAGCCCTTTTGCAGTGTGAGAGCGGGAGAAGAGACAAAAGAAGAAGAGGAGGAGTGATTTATCCTACATTGTTCTTTTACATATATAAAACATGAAATATAAAATGTATACAAACAAACAATAACAATAATCATGAATTTGTTTGTCAATCTAATGGAAATACCATTTGAAAACTAAAATGTATCACAATAAGTAAAAAAAAATCTCTTTTTTTTATACTTTAGGAATTTTAACATTGTTTACCTGCAGGTCTGGCCAAACGATATTATTGTGGCCAGCATTACAAATCAAAAGGTAGTAGGCGGTTTGCAGGACTCCCGTCTGGAAGGCTCGGAGTACTAAACCAGAGTCTGTTGAATTAATTTTGCTGACCTTTAATATTCATATATTACATTCCTGTGAAATATAGATTACAACAATGTTTAAACTCTTGCTCAAATTTAAAAGATTTATGTCCCTTTAAAGAAAGGTAAGCTCTCAGAGAAAGTTTTATGTTACTAATATTTACTTACATACACAAAGCTTGGCAAAAATAATCTAAAGATGAGCAAAATTTTAGGAGGACATTAGATGACCTTGCAGAGTTTCAGTGTGCAGTAGCTTTAAAATACTGTAGTAGGCATTTTGGCAGCATAATAGAAACGGTAATGCTACAGTGCACTTGTGAGTCTCTTTTGCTGTCCCTGGTACAAATGAAAAAGATCTTAACTGGCACTATAAATCTGAAAGTTAACAAAAAAAAGTATTAAATTCTTGTTTTCTGACACTGAAGACAACTTTTAATATGATAATAGACAATTTACACATTTCCTTATTTAAAAATAATGCTGTTTTACCATTTAAAAATCTCTGCAAAGTATCGACCATTAGGTGTCTCCCTTCTGTATAATTTGCTGTCCACTTCCTGTTGTCAAGTGTCATCAGTCTCTACTAGAGATGAGTGAATATTTCAATTTTTGGTTCGGATTATGATCGCCGAATTTGCAATATTCGCCAATTAATTTGTTGAATATTCGCCGAACATAACCGAATGCTATTCAGGTCAATGGGAGGCAAAAACAAACGCATGCACAAAACTTTATAATGGCCCCAAATGCTGCCAAAACACATCAAATGACGGACAGACACCAGGAAAGTGGTCTCGATTCACCCACAGTACAAATTTTAGCATGGAACTGCAGCAATCAGCCAGGCATGAGGTATCAGGGTCTGGGCCAGCATTTACAGCTTTCAATTGAACGTCACAGTAAGATGAGGTGGGTGAGGGATCGGTGTAAGCCTTGTAAAGGTTCGTCGGATGCAGTAAAGAGCAGGAGGCAGAGAAGAGGTTAACAAGACTTTACTCCAACAGATTTTCTTAAGTTTAGGGAATACTCCACACGGAGATCATATGGCAACGAAACACAAGGTGTGAAAACGGAACTTTCAGAAGCAAATATATAATATTCAAAAGAGGGAAGGGGAGATGAGAGGAGTGACTTATCGTTTGGAGTTCTTGTTGGGGAGAGGTTCGTACTCAGTGGACAAAGCCTCTGGCTCTGCTGCATAGCAGCGAGATGCACTGTCTCCTGACCGTGCCGAAGTGTCCGGGTCTGTTGGTCTCATGTCCGTTGATGCGTGAATATAGTCCCTTCTGCTTATTCCTCTGGAGTACACCAGGAGCGCACTGCCGAACTGGCCGCAGGGGTATCAAGGCCTTGCGCGGACTCGCAAAGTTGGGGAAGATGAGGAATGTCCACTGCACTGCACTGGACCGGACCCGTATGGGAGCACGCGAGAATGAGGCAGTAAGTGCGTACTAGGAGGGTAAGTCAGTCAGTAAGGAGCTGGCGTCAGTGGCGGTGGTAATCGGAGCGGTGGAGAGGGAGTCAACGTTCGTCCTGCTCTGTAGTTGCCTTTCCGCCAAGTCCCTCGTGTTCCCACGCTCAGTCCTTTTTATCTCCCCCACGCCCCTTTCTGTCAGGTGCTCAGGTCCTCCTCGTACAGACAAGTCGTCACCCAGCAACAGTGGTGACAGCCCCGATAGTTCCGGCTCCAAAGAGCATCTTGAACTTACAACACTTCTCCGGCTCATCCTCTTACAGCCTCCTTTGCTGGGAGCCCTGATACCATATGCAACACCTTTACTTGCTTTCATGCTGAGCCACACTCAGGTGGCACAAATATCAGTTTTTTAGAATACCATTGTCAGAAAAATTTAAGGATAGTAACACAGGTACTGATGACGGTCTCGGAGGCCTACTGCTACAGGCTATACGCAAGAAGGAGACCCAAACAGGAGTGTTCACATTTCCAAAAATTACTGGCGGACACCGCAAAAGTGGAATATAGGGCAGGAATCATCTGGCAAACTTTGGTTTTATAACGTAGATCTAAGAGTGGCAACCCAGTAGTCAGCATTATAACTATACGGGGATCATGTAGAAAGTGCAGCAAGAAGGGACTCATATGTCGGGCTGGGTAACAATGAGGCCCGTTTCCTCCATCCCTTCCCTCCAACCACGAGCAACAGAGAGGGGAGGATTATACTCTTCGTCTGACAGTTGCTCGCCCATCACCTCTTCCTCCTTCATTTGTTCCTCCGATCTTGCACCTTCGATAACAGTTTGTCTGTTATCACCAGCCCCCCTCGATCACAGTAATCCACCCTCCCTTGGCACCCGCCTGTGTGACGACAGTCTTGAACTTAGAGACAATGTTATCCCTTCTGCATCTTCCTTTGCTTCCTTCTCTTTTTCTGGGACCACCATCTCCTCCCGCAGGCTATTCAAAGTCTGCTTCAGCATATAAATGACCGGAATAGTGATGCTGATGATGGCGTCGTCAGCGATGACCATCTTAGTAGCCATTTCAAAACTGTGCAGAAGAGTGCAGAGTTACTTAATCTGTGCCACGTCCATACTGCGTTGGCCCAGGCTATACGACATGACATACTGCATCAGGGCTCGTTGCTGCTGCCACAGTCACTGCAACATGTGCAGAGTGGAATTCCACCGTGTCAGCACATCATATATCAACCTGTTAACAGGCATAGACAAAGACCTCTGTATCGATGCAAGTTGGTGACCAGAGGGGTGTGCACGGCGGAAATGAGTACACAGCTTACGTGCTTTCTGGAGCAGCTCACACAGGCCAGTATAGTGGTGGAGAAAGCGCGGTACAACCAGGTTGAGGATGTGAGCCATGCCAGACACGTGTGTGAGCTTGCCCCGCCATAGGGCCACCACCAGGATTGCACCAGGATTGCACCATTATCAGACATGGCCTTCACTGGATGCAGGTTCAGTGGAGATAGACATTGATCAAACTAAGCCTGAAGAGCTGTCCACAACTCTTCAGCTGTATGACTGCGATCTCCAAGGTATAGCAATTTTAATACTGCCTGATTGCGGTGCGCCCTGGCTGCACAGTACTGAGGTGGTGGGGATTCGCTCTGCACTGCTGGAATGTGTGTCTCATTAAGGCAGAGGATGAGGGCACAGGTGGAGGTCCTAGAGGAGTCAGAAGCAGTGGAGGAAGTGTTAAATGAAGAGGTTTGTCCTGCAAGCCTTGGGGATTCCAAGACTTGTGGAGCAGTGCCTGTCCCCACAGCCACCAGAGTTACCCAGTGCCCAGCCAGCGAGATGTTATATCCTTGGCCATGCTTACTCGTCCAAGTGTCTGTGGTGAAATGCACCCTGGCAGACAGAGATTTTGTCAAGGAACTGGTGATGTCTGCAACATGCTGGTGTAGCGCAGTCACAGCTTTCTTAGAAAAGTAATGGTGACTGGGTAATGCAACTGCAGAACCGTGGGCTGGCTGCAGTGCTGAGAGAGGGCGGAGTATGGTGAACTGGACAAACTGCTGGAGAGAGATGCAGGCAGAGACATCACGGTGGATTGAGAAACTTTTGGTGTTCTCGATCTCAGAGATCGGTCAAAAACAGCAGGTATGTCTGCTTCCGTTACAGCTGACGTCGGGCTCTAGGTCAGCGTGACTGGAGCGGGTAAAGAATCCGAGGTTCTGCAGTTGAAGACCTGCATCTCAATAGTTTACACAGTAACAGAGGAGGAGGAAGAAGCAGCAGATGCAATTGAAGGGGTGGATGATAGTTGTTGAGGTCTGCTGGTCTGCATTTTGTGCAGTGGGATTCCCACAGTAAAGCATGTTGATTGCGCATCTGAAGGTTCATACATGTAGTAGTCAAATTATTGCACTTTTTACCTCAACTCAGTTTTTTATTTTGCAAAGTTGGCAGATTACGTGAGTTGGCTCATCTTTTGCAATGTCAAAAAAGGCCTAGGTTAGGCAATCCTTGCCACCCATGTGAGCTGCAGACCTTCAGATGCTGCTGGTCACAGGCATAGTTGTGGCTGAGGATGCATTGCTCGTCGTGGCTGCATCACTACATGTCAGCGATGTACGGCGCAATGTAACCTCCTCGTCTTCCTCCTCAGATGACCTACCCAGCTGTGTGTCTCTATGTTCATGCCAACTGGGATCTAACATCTCATCATCATCCTCTGTGTTATCACATTCCTTGCCCTTGGAGTCACCCTCCTCCTCTTCTTGCCCTGACAGCACAGTACAGTCCGCATGAGCCTCAGATATGAGTCTCATCAGGATCACCTCCCCCCAGGGATTAATGTCTGATGATGAAGATTATAGCTTACTGCACAGTGATCTGAGAGACTTCCAGATCATGCACTGCGCATGACCGGAAAGTTTCTCAGCTCTGGTAACCCGGACAACATCGTGTTACCATGGCAGCGATCGGGACCCCGCATCACGACTCGGGGTCTCCGATCCAAAGGCAGAGGGGCTAAAGTGCCAGGAGTGGTCTGTGACCGCTCCTGGCACTTAGTGCCGGGTGTCAGCTGTAAGAATCAGCTGAAACCCGGTCGCGATCGGCCACACACCACCCGAGTGCGCGGCCGAACGCTGAGACGTACTATCCCATCCATGGTCAGACAGGCCCAGGGTACATGGACGGGATAGTACCTCTAATGTCAGAGAGGGTTTAAAGTCAGGTCCCCTACTGTATAACACTAAGAACAGAAAAAAAAAATTGTGGCCTCTGGATCAGGCCTCTGGATCACACTGGATGCTACAAACTATTTTAAAATCAGGTCCCCTACTGTATGACACTAGAAAAAAAATATTTGTTTGTGGCCTCTGGATCAGGCCTCTATAACACACTTGATGCTACAAACTATTTTTAAAGTCAGGTCCCCTACTGTATGACACTATGAACAGAAGAATTTTTTGGTGGCCTTTCAATCAGGCCTCTATAACACACTAGATGGTACAAACTATTTTAAAGTCAGGTCCCCTACTGTATGACATTAGGAACAGAAACATTTTTTTGTGGCCTCTGGACAGGCCTCTATAACACTCTAGATGCTACAAACTATTTTAAAGTCAGGTCCCCTACTGTGTGACACTAGGAACAGAAGAATGTTTTGGTGGCCTTTGGATCAGGCCTCTATAACACACTAGATGGTACAAACTATTTTAAAGTCAGGTCCCCTACTGTATGACACTAGGAACAGAAGAATTTTTTGGTGGCCTATGGATCAGGCCTCTATTACACACTAGATCCTACAAACTATTTTAAAGTCAGGTCCCCTACTGTATGACTTTAAGAACAGAATAATTTTTTGTGGCCTCTGGATCAGGCCTCTGTAACACACTAGACGCTACAAACTATTTTAAAGTCAGGTCCCCTACTGTATGACCCTAGGAGCAGAATAATTTTTTGTGGCCTCTAGATCAGGCCTCTGTAATACACTAGATGTTACAAACTATTTTAAAGTCAGTCCTATTTTAAAGATCACCGCAGCCCTGAAAATAACAAGTTCACATACCGTATTTTTCGGACTATAAGACGCATCGGACTATA
>VIAB01000647.1:31475-41559 GCA_009801035.1 Oophaga pumilio
AATGAAACAAAGAGTGAAAAATGTAAAGGGATCTGAATACTTTGTGAACCCACTGTTCATTCCAACCTGCGCAGGGAGGAGGAGACGTCCCTTTCCTGCCCCTTCCCGCACACGTTGGGATGTCAGTCATGCTGTTATGGGTGTATGTGATCCCCGGGAGCTCTTTCAACGATTAACAGTGGTCTCCGACTAGTCCACTACCCACCGGCTGGAAGGATTTAATATAGTTTATAAACAAACACATTTAGCGCTTAGGAATAACACAGGGAGTGTTAAAAATGGTATCAAGAGGCCGATAAGGTGCTCCTAATACGTCCCAGGGATAAATCCTGCTTGTCCTGGCCTATTTCCAGCATCACTGGGAACTTTGAAATTCTACCTTATTATGCTGTAGGGAAAAAAAACAAACCCGGCTCTGCGATAACTGAATTGTAGACGTTCAAATGACTTCACAAAAGTAAATCAAGAGGTTAAGGAAAACTTAGGAAAAACACAAGAGTAATCGTAAAGCGCAAGCCGTGCAGTATAATGAAGCGAGGGCTGACATTTGATCTCATGAATAAGGAGAACAGAACAGCTATCAGATCTGACATCTGGGCTTAGAAGCAGACACGAGAACACAACTTAACTCCAGAACATTCACTTGAAAAGAAAATTATAGTATTCACACAACGCACACTATACACTGAAGAAAAATAATCTCATCAAGAACAAAGGATTCGCTGTAGCAACATGTCGGAGACACTTATGTATGACCTCTACATATCTGGCAGAGGGTACAAGGCCTATCCCATTACTAATCATATGACGTGTAACACAATGTGGAATATGTTGGTGCTATATACATAAAGATTATAATTATACCACCACACCAAGCACGTAGTCCTCTATATATCCCTCCCACCACCACTGATTAGAAGCTTTCAGCCTATGCACAGCTAACTCAGAAAGCTGCCACTCAGTGGTGTGGATGGGGTTATACAAGGATCAGCATTCAGAGAACTGCTAGATCTGCAGCAGATAAAACAGTGATTTTATTAAAATGGCAGAAAGCAGGCTAGGAAGATGTAAATTGCTGCAATCAGGGTCTCTGCCCCTGCATCACGCTGCTCTCAGATGGGGTAGGAAAAACCTGGCGACAGATTCTCTTTAAGATCAGTCTACAATGAAAGTTTGCGATCCAATTTAAATTCTACTTTCACATTTTCAATATCTCTGAAGGCTGACATTGAGAGGAAACACTGACAAAAATAATATAGTACTCAATACCCTGTAACAGTTTCAGTGCCAGTCAAGGTAATGGAATATGTCCATTCACTGACAGCAAAAAAAGAATTTGGGAAATACGAAGGTATGGATTAACATTAATTATAAGACTTTCAGGAAACAATAGGAATTATTCCTCCTTGGTACACCTCTCTAAATGGCTGTAAGCGTCTGGCAGCTGCAGGAGCCCCGATATACTGCTGCTTCACAAAGCTAATTAAGAGGGTGTTCAACGTAAAAGCCATCTTCTATCCACAAAATAGGGGATAACTTAGCAAGCCCCCCACCGACCCTGAGAGGAGAGCCTCGGGCTGAGCGCGGGTGCTGCGGAGAGATGGCCAGAATTCCCACCACCTCTCTACTGACAACAGTGCACAATGAGCCCCTATTCGTAATGCGGGTCTTATTGATGTCTTGTGCATTTATGGCCTATCCTGTGACTATGCTACAGATCTCCGACATGGGAAGACCCTTTAAGCACAGCCCAATCTTGAAGTCTATGGCAGACAGTGAACGTACTATGTGAACAGAGGTTGTGGGCACAGGATCCCCTCTGCTTTCCTAAGAGATTAGGGTCCCAGACTTGGACCAGTAACAATCGAGCACTTGTAGCTTATCCTGTGTAAATACAATAATTAATACAGTAATAGTAACAAGTCAAACTGATTTTTTTTTAAATGATGGCCTGCTTTAGGTAACATTATTATCTGAACTATTCTTGTTTTTCTAAACTGTGCCCACAGCTCCCGTGGAGACCATGAATTTCCACGTCCGCATTAAAATGCCGAGGAACTGTTTTGTCTGATGAAACAAGCGAAAACTGCAGACTAACAACGGTCACTGATGGGCTGCAGCGCTCATGTGACATAAACGAAGTTGTGAGGTCACCGGTACACAGTGATCGGAACGGAGGACCTGTAAGTATGTTGGGTTTTTTTTTAGGTTCACTGAAAATGGATTGTCCAATAGTCCCGTTAACATGGTTTATGGATGGTGAACCACCATCATCACTCTTCCCGTTACCAGGGCTGTGGAGTCGGTAAGCCAAACCTCCCACTCCTCAATTTCCATGACACCGACTCAGACTCCACGACTCTGATTCCCTCATACCAGGGCTGTGGAGTAGGTAAGCCAAACCTCCCACTCCTCAATTTCCATGACACCGACTCTAACTCTGACTCCACCAAAATGGGCTCCGACTCTGACTCCACAGCCCTGCCTGTTACCATATTTTACTATATAATAGTAATTTACTACTGACCCCATGACCCAGTGATGTCAGACGCTTTAATAATAGTGATGAGTGAACGTGCTTGGTTATCCGACGAGTGACTTCGACATGCTCGAAAAATACGTTCGAGCCCCCGCACGCTGCTGTTCAACAGGAGCAACACATACAGTGATTGTTTAACAAACAGGGAATCCCTTGCATGTGTTGCGTCAGTCTAACAGCCGCGAGACAGGCAGCCTGGGGGGCTTGAATATATTTTTCGAGCATGCCGAAGACACTCGAATAACACCTGAGCATGCTCAGATAACACCTTATCCAAGCACATTCCCTCATCACTATTTAATAAGTGATAAGAAATTTCTTGTGAACTTTAATTGCATATTACAGAATCGTACACTAAGGAAGAAAAATGGTTTAAAAAGAAGGCTCCTTAAATAATGACTTCCATGAGAACACGCTCACAGACACGATAACATCTCCTTAAGGGAGTCTGAGCGCCATCATTTATTAACCGTAAACACAAAATCATCATCTAATTATCCGATTGACATCAATTTCTAGCATTTGCATTTCTCCCTTCGATCATTCATTTTGAAGCACCTTTTCTCATTTACTGCTAAAGAGTGAAAACGCTAAAGATGGTAGAAGAGGAAAGAAAACTAAATACTGTTTACAATGAGTGTGAATGGCGCTCGTTATTACAGAGCATCAATCACCTAAATGAGAAGCTCTGCGCCGCTCATTTGTTTACAGATTAATTAAAGTGTCATCATTAGTCAAATAGATAAGGGCAAGAAAGTAAATGCATCGTCCCAGAGATAATGGGATTGAATATTCATTTTATACAATGAAGTACCAATCCAGAGAACGTTATGACCAAGGAGGGCTTCAAAATCAAAGCGACCACGACGAATATGGATTTATGTATTCACAATCATATAACATTGCATGTCGTAATCAATATTAATCACGTCCTATGACCTATAGCGACATAAAACTTTACACTCTGCATATGTATTCTATCATTAGGGGAGGTTTCTGTCCAATACTGCACATATACTGTAATGAAAACGGTAACATGCAACTGCGGGCAGCTGGCAACAACATGGTTAACTGTGTAAAGAGATAAACCCGGTTTGCACTAACCATGGATTATTTTTCAGGATTGGGGGTATTGGATCAAGGCAAATAGAGACTTGGACGTGGCTTTAGATTGCACAAGCTTAAGGAGACAGACATGTTCATGATCAAACTGAGTACCCCCAATCTCTGCAGAGAAAGGAGTTAGGACACAAAGGTCAATTTAATATTCACCTTGGCCTAATAAATAGTTGCTCGTCCCCAGCAACGTCGGTTGCATACCCCATGTGCACTGCTCTGTACAGGTTCCACTCCGGCATCTAGGTGTAATGCTGCTTTGACGCTGTAGCGCGCAACCTCCACAAGGGGTTGTTGGTGTGGAAAAAAGGTTGCACAAACAGCAGAGCACCACAGCGCCGCAGCGCAGGCGCCACTAGGTGGCGGAAGAGTAGTCACACAGGCCGGGTCAGTAACAGACAGGAAACGCAGTACCAGAGGACAAAGCAATACACATGGTCAGAAACAAGCTAGTGAAGTCAGAGCCGGTCGGGAGCAGGAACGCCAAAGACGAAAAACAGTAAGACAGGTCAGAGGACAAGTGGGGTCAAATACCAAGTGGTCACAACACTGAGAGCAAGCACCAAGTCAAGCGAAGTCACAGGGGAGAGCAGGAATGGGATTTAGGTAAATGAGCAGAGAACAAATCAGGGTACAACGGGGTCAGCCGCTGAAGCCGGAGGCAGGAACTATAACTGATGCTGCCTGCAGGTAGCAGTGGACTGAAATAGTCAAACAGATCCCAAAACGAGGCATGGGAAGTTAACCCCCCATGACCAGACCGGGGATAGGATATCCAAAAACAAACCCCGACCTGGATCATGACACCAGGCATCTTAATCCTCTTCGGGAATACTAATATACCACAGGATTCCTATATGTGGAATATTGAAACTCTGCATCTAATCTACTGAACCAGCTAGTTCTGATGAAGGTGATCTTGTGGACCGAAAACGTGTAACAACATATTTTGTTGGATGCACAATAAACAGAACCTTCTTTCTCTCACTTCGATTGCTCCATGAGTGCCAAGTTTTTGGACCCTTAGATACGACGGGCTGGATACCCTACATGGGCACCAATAACTGTAGTATGAGTGCCGTGTTTTTTGCTTGATTTTATTTCAATAAATTATTGGGCGGGTGTAGACAGATCGAGAAAATAAGAACATGTTTCGGACAATGAAGTTTGATTTACATGGTTTTGGGTAGATCTTGTCCGAGTGCTCATCAAACCCCCAAGAAAGCAGTAGCGACTGTATAGATTGTAAAGACCTCCCAACCATGATAGAGACAGGATCGGTCAGTTTATTGTGTATGTGGACGCACTGCAAATGATGCTGGGGAATAAAGGGATCGAGCAGGTCCAATTTCAAAGTAGTAATCCTTTTATTCTCCAAGAGATGTCACCATAGATGTCTAGCAGCGGCTCTTTAGAAAGAAAACACAGGCACGATCGACAGCACACATGGACGAGATGGCCAAAATGTCTGCCGACCAAATGATCACCAAAACTATGTAAAGGTTGGTTATTTTCTCTATTTTCTATAAATATGCAAGAAAAAGAACTCCATTTGCCTACAGCTGTACTGGCTCTTCATCAGTGCCAAGTAGAAGACTGCAAAATCCCCACAACAGCTGTCACACATAGTTCTTATCCTTTATTTGGCTATATTGTGAGGGGGGTTCTTTCAAGGTCAATAATGACTTCAAGGATTGGTTCCTCCAATAGGTGGCACTAAAGACCCTATCTTTATCCACTTTAAAGAAGCTATTTGCATAGATTTTTCCCAGGAAGCCCTGTATGGCCTATAAGTCTCGATACCCAAGTTTGGAGGGTTGCCCTCAAGGAGAAACTTTCTCTTTTATCTGCAGGGTGTGTATGTGGGGGTACTTATCCCTCCTAAGATTTAATGGGGGCTGTAAGTTAGTGTACCCTGGGTGTATGGACTGTGTGCAGGTGATTTATACTCAATTTGCTATTCAATGTAAGTGGAAGATGAGAGAAAAATTGAGTGAGTGGAAAAAGAGTAACTTCTTGTGGTATCACACATGTCGTATGCTGGGAAAATGTGTACAATACATAAAGGTATAGATTTAATAACAGAAATGTAGTATTTGTAAGTCTGAAGACCCTCAAGTGAGGATACAACTTTTCTGAGCATTGTCCTGCCACAATCTGATAAATGCAGACAGACAACACTGCATTGTTAGCCATTTATGTAGATTCCTCTGCTTAAAGCTGTGAGACACGTAAGAAAGCTGACAGCTAAAAGATGATTATTACCCCCCAGCTACAGTATAAGCAGGTAAGAGTGAGGAGCACTTGCCAGACACACTAAAAATTAGAAGCACAAGCCGAAAACAACCTGAAAAATAAACTGCACACACACAAGGAACAACCATGTATTAGATATTAATGGGAGCCTGTCAGCACAGAATCACTGAGTACACTAACCACACAGCTCTGTGGGGGGGAAGAGCCCTTATTAAACTTTCTACTTTAGCGTTGTGATTGCTGTACCCATTCTGCAGAAACGGAAGCTTAACCGAATATGCTAATCGCACTGCTCGGTGCACCCTTGGTGTGGCCAAGGGGCTCAGTGCACCATACCGCCTAGTGGATTTGCATGTCCCCGCCTCCCTCACTGAGGATTGGAGGAGCCGGCTTGCTGGAACTTTCTCTGCAGATAATACTCATTCCAAGCAAGCCAGTGTTGTCAATCACCCGTGAGGGAGGCGGGGACATGCAAAACCAGGGGCTGCACAAAGCCTGTTGGTCACACCAAGGGTGCACCAAGCACCTTAATTAGTGTATTTAATTGTGCAGCAATTACAACATTAAAAGTATAATTTTTATAGGGACTATATCCCCTACAGGGCTATGTGCTTCCTTTATACTGTCAGTTCTGAGATCAAAGTATGGGCAGTAAGTCACAAGAACATACGTTACAGACATTTAGGACAGTTCGTGTGATTAGATCTTTTTAGGGGCTGATCTCAGTGTGACTATACACTCTCAATAATTTACCTGAAGCATGTCATCGACCATAGTTAAGATGTACTGGACCGTTTGCTCCTTGGAGATGTGGGTCATCAGGTTGATAAAGGTTTTAGCACACTGAAAGGAGAAATAACAATATTATCATCCTTTTACAAATCAACAACTCAAACGCCAAGTGAAGGAACAAAAATATGAATGAACTCAGAAATAATAATAATAATACTGTAACTATTCATAATTCTCATCTCTACTCTGCACACGAAAAGACAAACTAACGGCACTGCATACAATCCTGCAGACAGACGCTGTTATCGTGTGATGTGTAGGGCCGCAACAAGCGCCATCAACAAAAAGAAAAGCACCTGCCACTTAATGGGAATCTGTCAACAGGTTTTCGCTAACTGATCTGAGAGCACCATGATGTAGGGACAGAGACCCTGATTCTTGAAATATCTCCCTTACTAGGCTGCTTGCTACAGTTTTGATAAAATCCCTGTCTTATCTGCTGCAGATCTAACAGTTCTATGAATGCGGAGCTCTGTATAACCTCTCCCACACCACTGATTGGGCAGCTTTCAGTGTACACTGTGCATAGGCAGAAATCTGCCAATAAGTGGCAGCAGGTTTACTAGTCTTCCAGTGATAATCTCCTGCTGATAGAACAATGATTTTATCAAAACTACAGCAAGCAGCCCAAGAAGTCACACATCACTGATATCAAGGTCTCTGCCCCTACATTATGCTTCTCTTAAGTTTAGGTGGCAAAAACCTGGCGACATATTTCTTTTAACTGAAGTCTGGATATTCTCCTCTTTATGCTGATCTATGTAAATGCATATAATAAAGGAAAAACCCATCAGGAGTCCATTAATGGCAGCATTAAGAGAAAAACTGTAAGAGACTGCAGTGCGGAAACAGTTCTGCAACCATTTCTTCTCAGGACTGACGAGGGTCCCAGATGTTTGACACCCCCCACAGTAAATACAGTAATAGAATATCCTAGACTGAAGCCATGACTGTATGCAATTGGAAAAATATTTCATAATTACTAAGTATTGCCCTTGATGGACATGTTTAGTTAATTTTACTCTTTATTGGTGGCATTAAAAGAACATCAAACCTAAAAACTCATGATAAAACCACCCACAGTCACGAAACGTGCCCACACTGTCAGTCTGCTACACTTTTGGCTCGTAAAATACTTAGAGGCCCAATACACAACAGATAGCTGTTGGCCAAACGATGGTTAGCCCACAGCCATCCACTAAAAACTCCTCCGCTCTGTGGAGTGCTCTACCAGAAAGCAATGGCCGGGCACTTCAGATGTTGGAGAATCTCGCCGAGAACAAAAGGATACAGAGTACAGGCCATCATAAGTGAGGTTGGCCTGGCATTGTAAAACTCCCAAACAACGCAATTATTTCTGCATAAAAATATAATACATACATAGCTTTACTGTAGAAAAGTCCTATTCAGAACATTCTGTAATCTATCCTTCAGGGGGCGCCGATGATGGGGTTCACTTTCAGATTGGGACAAAAATGCAAGTAAATGGTTGACAGCAGCTTTCTCTTATTTCCTGCCTCTTTATCCTCCGGTGATGGGGTCTGGACAAATACTATAGGACAGTGAAGAGGCACCATGTCTCCTTACCTGATTGCCTTCATTGGTTAATATGGTTTTCTTCTCCTCGGAATTGGACTTTTCAAACCTCAGGATAAATTCACAGTCTTCTCCCGAAATCATCTGACCTCTAAAACAAAAAGTATATAATAAACTCACAGGCATCACAGTTATTTGACAAAGGTCTGACTTTATTCTAAAAAAGAAGCAGGAATTTGTGAATAATACTAACTAGTGGCACCGAAGAACTCAAATTTATCACCTTGCAACTATATAAAAAAAAAATTGCATTTCTTAAAATGGGAAATTGGCCAAGTTGTTGGTGACATTACCACCTGTTAAATACAGAAAATTACAGTAATTAAAGGGGTTCTCTCACTGACAGAGCTGGGCCCATATCTACAATATGCTCCATGAGTTGCTGCCTACGGTTATCTGTCTCATGCTGCCCATAATCAGGCTCCTGTTACTTTCCATGGGCTCCATTGAAGTCAACGGAGCCCACACAATTCTATGGACATGGTTGAACATGTTGGAACGAAACCACATCTTGAAGACCTGAAGCAAGACTTCAGTACAGAGCAGATAAAACCAAAGCGCCGGAGAATTTTTATAAGGAGCAATAATGAAGGCAATTAGATTAACGAAAAAAATAAATAAATAACTTTAATGTAATGGTAATTATACCAACACACAGGAATACTGGTTTAATTCTAATGATAGTAGTGAATAGCTCTGTTAAAAAAAAAAAATTCAATGGAATCATAATCTGCAACCTCTTGAATGACCGCTAACAAAACAAATAAAAATACAGCGCAGGCAAATACAAACCCACCGGTAAAAACACAGAAGAGGTCGCAGTGTAAGAGCCCCACAACCTCTTCTCTTCTTGTATTACACTGCTATCTAATCTTATTCAGTCTGTCCTTTTCGGAGTTTTCTGTACTGGAAGTCTGGTATCAAATCTGTCTCGTGTAAAGGAGGTCTCGGGAAACACACAAAATTCACAATGGCTTCCCAATAAAGCTCTATGCAGGTAAATTTAAACTGGAAATGATAATTAATCATTAGTTGGTGACCCTTTTTTTGGCAAACTTCTCTTTCTTTATTACTTTTCAGTCTACTGAAGGGTTACAGATAATTGTCACGTTGGGGACATCCGTCTCAGGCCACCATAGAGTTTCAGAATAAAAGTGTTATATTGAAACATATATGGTGCACACTATGTGATTGGAAAACTGACAACTTCATAATAAGACAGTGACCCTTTCCTTGTGCATCCTTAGGTAATGTGCTGAGCATATAAACAATTTAGGGGTTATTACATATAAGAAACATGTCATCAACATGAAGCAATAATTCACTACTCTCAGCCAACAGTCCTATATATATAGGGGTCTCCCGATAGTCCCTCAATGTCTGTATTTGGAAAAAGAGGGGGGCCTGGTATAGCGGAAATAAGCCAATCATTTCTTTCCTCGAAGAAAAGCAACAGCTAGACATCTCTTACTACCATCTTTGTTGTGCCAAATACACATTGAGGCCACGTGCACATGTTCAGTATTTGGTCAGTTTTTTACCTCAGTATGTGTAAGCCAAAACCAGAAGAGGAATCAGAGGAAAAGTGTAATAGAAAAACGTCACTAGAGATGGGCGGATGATCGGGTCCGGCCAAACAGTTCCCAAGCTGTCAAATGACAGAGTGAGCCTACAGCTGTGATCGGAGGTTTAACGTTTACCTCCAGTCACTGGCATGGGCTGATGGGACTACTGCTTCCATCAGCCTATGCCTGCTGCCATTAATAACAGAGAGCAGGTGCGGCT
>VIAB01000647.1:62256-80351 GCA_009801035.1 Oophaga pumilio
CTTGTCATTTACAGGAGGGGGCTATTAGCCCACCCATATCAGGGGATTGTTGTACTGAGAGCAGAGTTTACATCGCACATTCCCCGCGTCCTTCACTACGAGCAGCTTCCAGTGATGGCACAACAAGACGTCTGTTGTCTGTACACACTAAGGGCGCGCCTCGCTGTCCGCACCGGCAGGATCGCTCCTGTCCACAGCCTCACCTGTTACTAGTAGAAAGCAGGAGACTCCAGATCGTGGCAGCGCAATGCCGGCCTGGGAGAACTTGTAGAGAAAATCAGGTCCTAAGAAAAAAAAAAAAGGAAAGATTATAGTGAAAGGCGGCACTGTGCATGGAGATAATGAGGAGCTCACATGCTTCATTACTCTGGGAGCATTCTCCATCCGTCATCAAGGGGGGCTACACTGCTGCTAGAGAGGGGGAGTGTGACCCAAAATCATTCATTCTCCGAACCCCTACATCCTCCATCACACAGAAGGCTATGGCCAAACCCACGAACAAGTGCCAAACGCTGCGGTAAAGCTGGGTGACAGCCATTTAGGGGTGAGGTTACCGTCCTATCGGTTGTCACCCAGCTTTCCCGCGTTTGTAAGTGGAATTCTGCAGAAGACATTATTAAAGCTCATACACAAGTTATGTCTTTATGCCCTGTCCATGAGGATCGGGAGCAGAATACGGAGCCCACGTCATGGAGAATAAACTGGGGGTTTGGTTTTCCTGCACAAACTGCAGGGTTTCCTTAAAAGGGTTGGGACATAATATGGGATAACTTGCTGATCCACCACTGAGACCCTGACTAATTCTGAGACCTGGGCTCCGGAGTCCCCCCACTTGAATGCAGTGATGGCCCCACTGCTCCATTCATTGATTATGGGAGTGATGGAGAAGGGGAGCACTGTCCTCAGCCATCTCCAGCAGTCTAATAGACAATGACCAGAGAGGTGGTGGGACCATCACTATATTCAGATAAGACCATTCTCCGGATCCATGGAGGTCTCCATCATCGGGACTCCCTGCGGTCAGCAGATTATGATCCATACTGTAGATTTACCAGCTTGGAACAAACATTTTTACTTTGCCATTTTTTCAATGTTTTTATATACACAGGATAAAATAAAAGAACAGAGTCAGACTCTGAACTCATCACATATTTTTTTGCATTTTTTTATATTTCAATCCATTAACTTCTACGAGAAAAAAATTATTTTGTATTGGACCAAGCAGGGTATGGAAACATCACGAGTGCAGAGAAAGGGTGGATAAAAAGCAGACGTGTGAGGAAAACCAGTTCACTGTCCTCACTGTGGGTTTTTATACAGAAGTGTGAATGGGCCCTTACTGACATTCAATCCCAAAGACCCTTGAGGTGCAAGCTGGGGGTACATGATGATGTGTCGCATGGTGGCAATTCTCAGACAAGTCAAGAGACCAAAAACAGTTGTGCAATTTGATGTCATTTTAGAACTAAATATTTTCCTGGAAAAAAAAAAAAACAGTCCAATAGCAAGAAAGACGCCATTATGTGCAACTAGCATTAAGGTCTATGGCAAAGTGATTCCCGTTCAACGTGCAAGAAGCGAATGGAAACTCTGCACATTTGTAAACATTTGTGACCCAGTCACAGCCTCGGAGGTCACGATGTGACACAATAGGAGACGATTAGATGTGACACCAGGATCTCAATGTCACAGGGCACTCTGCAGCTCTTACCCAAAAGAAAACCTGGACCGAAGGCTAAATCCAGCAGAATAGGATTAATGGCTGAATGGACAAGTGCATCAGGACCGCACTACTAAGGAGACCCCACTGTGGGCCATCACTACTAAGGAGACACCACTGTGGGCCATCACTACTAAGGAGACCCCACTGTGGGCCATGAGAATACGTCCCAACGTGGTAACAATGACAGACGGCCGCACAGAGGGTCCGGGGGGCGGTGGGAGCTTTGTGATCCCAGCATGAAGCTGAGATGTTACCATTTCCCCACTGCTGTCCTCCAGTCACTGCTGTCACGCACATCTATCTCACACTCTGCTATTTCACAGCTGTGCACAGAACAGGTTAGTGCAGGGTTTCATTTTTTGCAATGTCCCAATATCCTTGTATTAGGAGCAATAGCAGCCTAAAAAGGGGGTGCTGCCCCCTCCAGCAGGTGGTCTACCCCCGTACTGCAGGAAAATCAGTGACATGACAAACCCCGCTCTGCTGCACAGAACACTCCGCTGTATGCTGCACACTGTGACCGTGCACACAATACACAGCACATCGGGAGGCGCCGACAGATCAGCGAGAACTAACAGCATCACCAAGGCCAGAGCAGCACCGACACCGGAGGCCGCGCCGCAGCCATGCACGCACCATCCCATAGTCGCAATACAGAGTTCAGCACAAATGTCCTCATCACTCACCTCCCGCACAGCTCGTACCAGCGCCAGCAGCGGACAGACAGCACGGTGCTCACACGGATCCTGGTGACCTCTCCGCAGCGCTAACACAGCTGACAAGTGTCATGTGACGGGAGCTGGGTCAGGTGACTGCACCGGAAACAGGTAGTGCCCGAGCGAGATGCTGGTCACGTGGTGCTTTGACGCAGCACGACGGGCGGGGGCTTCTGTGGGTGTCTGTGTATAGCAGGTTAGTGTGGCCGTGGCTGTGTGTGCAACCGATCTTCATCATTCACTTTGTAGCACGTGCAGTTCACACGAAGTTTCTGAAGCTGCGCTAAAACGCAGTAGCAGCAAAGTGGATAGAATATGGCGAAATCAACACGCCCACCAAATCCTCAGTGGCCATATTTGCACACATTCTGTTGTGTAGTGTGAACAGGCCGCTAGAAGTGTAAAGACCTGTTCACGTCATTCACTTTGCTGGTTCTGTAAAACGCAACATTTCTGAAATCTCATACATTGATTTTTTTTTTTAGCCTTGCAGATTTCAACCTTCAAAGCATTTTTTTTGTCAGTTTTTGCATTTTCAGCCATTCAAAAGAATGAGAAAAAAAAATGCATGAAAAAGATGAAAATGTGCGTACATTACGTAGCGCTATTCTGGCCAACACTGATTTCTGCAGAAAAAAAATAAATAAAATAAAAGTGAATTTTGTTGCAGATTATGCAAATTAGGTTTCTTGCTTTTTCTCTTGTCAGAGTTTAAATAAAGCTTTTTTGTTTTTGATATTTACTGGTATTTGGCAAAATTAGACCTATAGTCAGGTGTGGATTACAGATTTTGCAGGTTAATTTATGCTGCATATAAAAAAGTCCCAAGGGTCCGATAAATCCCGTCTACAGTGCTGGATAATTTTCTGAGCGCCATCGGCGGTTTTTACACCTTGCTCTCCTTCCTAGATTATATGTAGGATTATTTTTTTTCTTCCTTAGAGCAAAACGGTCTACAGAAAATATTTGAGACCCGTCCCAAGTTTGATCCAAGCGTCAGATGAAGATCTGCCATGCAAGTCTATGGGGCTGTGAAGGATTGAGGAAAAAAAAAAAAAAGCAGTCAAATGACATCAGAGTGCAGTGCAATATTCAGAGTGAAGGTGGAGGAACACTTGTGGCATTTAAGACATTGCGTTATAGTTTGTGTGCATTTAGAATACAAGGAAGCCATCGCCCTCTGTGAATCGGCAGGTGTAGCGGTCGTTTCTTCAGTATTTTGCACCCAGAGCTGCCTCTGCCTTTATCATGGGGTCAGCTGCATCTGAGCGCATGCATTTACCTGGTGTTGGTAAATATGACTGCATATTTCCCCTCTCCTATTAACTCCTTACACTTGTTCCCCTTTGTTGGATTTGTACCTCTTATTGGGCTGCAAACGTATCCTAAAGGTACTGCCACACTACACAATCCCGCTAGCGATCTCGTTAGTGTTGCATACTAATGAGATTGCTAGCGGGATTGTTTCTATATCGCTAGTAGCTACCTAATTTAGCGATATCGTTAAGGACTATCGCGGTTAGCGATCTCCTTAACGACTTTAGCGGTACAAAAGTACCGCTAAATCGCTAAAAAAGGTGCCACACTCAGCGATTAGATACTTACCAGCGGGACGCCAGCGATGAAAATAGGGTCCGGAACGATCAGGACGACGGACGAGATCACAGCAGGGGCCACGTCCCTGGTAGATGCCGCACACAACAACATCGCTAACGGGATCGCTAAATAGTGACGTTTTTTAGCGATCCCGTTAGCGATGTTGTTTAGTGTGGCATACCCTTAAGTGATCAGCATCGTTACTCAGGTGACAGCTGTGGAGCCCTGCACCATACACATCCCATATACATGCCAGAGACTCAACCCTGGCGCTATGAACCCTCCTGGCATATACCCAATGTTGGGATGAAAAGTAGTGTGAACAGAGCCACATCCAGACATAGTTCATCTTAAGAAATGAGAGCACAGTGACAATGACACATCAGCTACACAGCAGGGATGTATTGTTAATGTCCAGGTGAATTGTGCACAACCCCTAAAGCAAGGTACAGGCCTTTCCCTATGGTTTTACTTTAGATGCTTGGCTTGGGAGAGCTTCCATGGCCCGATTCAATCAGAATTGGATGAAAGATGAGAATTTGGTGGCATGCTGCACCATTGTGGCAAGATTTGTTCGACGCTCTTGTACGCCCCTATAATGGTAGCCAGGAATTGAGACACCACCACTGATTGGCACAGTAAACCAATTGCAGGCCACATAATCTTAAAGGGACTCCCACCGCCCCATCTCACATTTATAAAATCCTGCAGAGATTTATCCACACATTCCAGAGCTTTCCAGCAGACACGTTACCAGTACAGTATAGATTTGCATTAATGGACAAAGTCAATTTTTATTAAAATGTTGCATTATTATAAAGTCAGATAACAGTCATCACATCCACAATTCTTCTGTAAAGGACCAGATCCTCAGCTCCTTAAAGAAACAGAATGACAGTTAGTGATCGGAGTTACACAGACTTATAGGTGACCGCATTGGTGCAGGGCGTCAGTACTTTTGTTTTCATCTGTATATCAGGGAGAGAGTTCAAAGTACTTGTCATCATTCCACTCCGCAGCATTTAATGCAATAAAGAAAGAAAAGCTGGAAACATACCATAAGGGATTACTTGCAGGTCCAGTCTCAAGATAGCTTATTCAATATTAGACCTGGTAAAGAAAGGAAATAGCCCAGTCAGGTCATACAGTCACTAAGAGGGGCCGTATGAGAAAGTAAATAGGACTCAACACCCCTCATGGAAGAATTAGACCCCTACAGCAGAGCTCTCCCACTATAGCCTCAGAAATAAATGGAACGGTTGATAGTGATATCAGTATAGATCATATGGCAGAATCGGTTTCATCACTGGTTATAGGGGGTTGAGCACAGTATAAACAGTGGAGTATTAGAGGACGTCCACACATGCTGGGGATTGGATGAAGGTTTTGATCTCAAGCCTCCCGATAACTTACCATGCAGACAGTCCAGTCCTGTGCTCTCAACTAAGTGACAAATGGAGACCTGAAGAAATAAAAAGCTAAAGTTGTAAAGAGGTAGAATATTCTACCCAATTAAGAAAAAAAAAATGGCAAAGCATCCTTAACACTTTACTGCCTTATTAAATTATGGAGCATGTCAGACTTTGGAACAGGCTCAATAGCAGAGCCCAGGTATATTCCATAGCTGAAATCTGCCTTTAACAGCAGCAATCAGCAGAGGCCCTTTAATTGCTGCCATTAGCCACTTAAACGCTGCAATTAATGACCGTGATATATAAAGCACCATGATCCAGCAAGGATATCACTTAGTGCGCCCATCAGCTCTCTGTGACGTGACTGCAGGGAGCCAATGCTCTAACCAGGGGCAAGCCAAACACCCCGTGACAATCATGTGTAGTCTAGCCTGCGGCTGGCCACCACAGAAGATGCCAGTTTTCACTATATGCAGCAATGTTGTAGTATGGCTGTATATAGAAGAGATTGCCGGTTGGACTAAAAGGAGGGGAAAAACCCACAGTTGTTTTTCAGCACTGCAGTAATGCCAAGATGTGCACATATTATGGATTGCTTCATATTGCACATCTTATAAAAAAAACAAACAAACTAAAGATTCAGTATTCAGCCCTATTAAAAAGTTATGGCCATAGAACAGAAAATTGGCTGACAGAGGAAGGTGTTAAGATATCACAAACTTGCAAGATTTGACTATAGAAAAGACCAACGCAACAGTGGCCTCATAAAATAAGCCTCAGCTTTAGTGTTGTCAGAAATCACTTCTGTCCACTACTCTTGAACCATCATCGGCTTATGTCAGATCAGAGTCCATTTCTTAGGCCGGCGTCACACTGCCGAGTTTGATGCGAGTTAGTCGCACGACTTTCTCGCATCAACACCCGGCACGGCTGCCCGCTCTCGGACCAGAGTGCGCAGCTGCATGTATTTCTATGCCGCCGCGCACTCTGGTCCGAGAGCGGGCGGCCGTGCCGGGTGTTGATGCGAGTAAGTCGTGCGACTAACTCGCATCAAACTCACTAGTGTGACGCCAGCCTTAGCGCGCTAGTTGACCGAATCCAGGAAGGAGGAGTTTTCAGAGATTGGAAAACCCCTTTAATGGTCCACAGAAAAACAGCAATCTTAAAAATCGTGTGTATGTACTACTGCCAACGCAGCTCAACTCCATTGGCACCTAGCTGCAATACCACACACCCTCTGGACATCAGCCGTTAGACTTTGCAGGTGCAGCCTTACCTAGTGCAGCAACCAGATTCTGACCTGCAAGAACAGGAGGTGAAGGATTAGTGTTCGGTTTGTCACACGAATCTTGCCCTTATCCAGGCAGGTTCTCAGACAAAAATGGAACGGTTAAAGATAGAATCATCCTTAATCATATGGCAGAATCAATTTCATCACTGTAACCAAGATTTCAGGCCAAACACTGCACTAATACTTGTACTTACCAGGTTTAGCCTTGCTGCACATTCAGACCCTACAATGAGAGACAAGGGGGGTCAGTGCCGCCAATTACAGATAACACCTAAATCGTATTGTGGTTCAGGGGTCACATCAGTATTTAGGTTATTCCACATATCATTTCAGGTCAGACATTTGAAGCATCATTATAACCCCAAGATTACACGAGTCGTGTCCCAAATTACTGGTTATGGCACTGTACACAGCCATAGCATGCAGTAATAAGGGCATTTCAGAAAACTGATCCCATGCTACAGTATGTAGGCAAACAAGGTGAACAATGGCCACATGACCGGGGTACAATTAAGCTATATTCTACAATTAATGTGGTGGCCAATGGCTGCCCAAAAGATTTCGGCCCAGATTCAGCAAGACCCGTGTTCTCGCTGATCTTCATGAGGAGGCATGCTGGAATCTGATATGCCAGATTTATGAAGAGGTGCATGCCTCTTCATGAATCTGGAGCTTCTGACGTGTGGATTGCTCCTCCGCGCACAACGCCTGAGATTTGACTCCAGTCAGGGACTGGAGTGTGATTTCTGGCATACAAAAAGCCACAGCATGTCAGGAATTAGACAGGTTTATGGCATCAAGCCCATGCCAATTCAGCAACTGTTTAAAAGCTTTTACGGCAGAATTCTGGTATGAAAGCCTTGATGAATGGGTCTTTATCTTTAATCACTGCAGCAGAACCCACCCTGACCACAAGTAGTGGCATTATGAGATGTAAAGCCTACTGGCATGTTCTTACCTACCTTGCCCCTTTCACCAATATTCTTTATCTGCAGAACCTCACAGCTGCGACCCTAAAAGTAGACAGATTCCACATCAAGTTATGCAATCAATAGTTAATCAAGACAATAAGCAAAGCAATGGTTAGATAGTCTGCATCAGTGTGGATCACGTTATCCTCACAAGTAATTGGAGACCTGCTTCACAAATCATCATTTACAGACTACTGCAATTTGGAGCATTTTTTTTTCTTTTTTTTTACAGTCAGAAAATTAAAGTGACTCTTGCCAACACCAACTAGACGGGGAGCTTCCTAAAGGAAAATGAGGGTAAAATGGCAGATCTCATTTAATAGAATCTAGGATGTGATCTCCGCCTTAAGACAGCAAAACATCAAAAGTTGTAATTATTTTGCAAGCTTGTGGCGTGTTGGTAACACGTGTTAGATACTATACTCACTCTGCTAGGCCTCCAGATGGAGGGAAGATTACAGCTTTAAATATTAGTTTTCATAGGCCGCTTTTTAGATGCTGGACATGGAAGAAAAAAAAAATGGATTAGTTATAGTAATAGGACTGCAAGAGACAAGATTTCTATCACGAGGATTCAGATAGGAGCGAAAGACTGTTCTTCACAGAAGATCAGCTGAACTATGGTTTCATCACAATATCCTCTAAAACAGCAAAGACATGTCAGATTGTTCATACCTGGTACCCGTCCTGTCCACTCGAGCCAGGTCTGCAAATAAAACATGCCACCAGTTAACACGGATTTATCTGGTATAACATATGGTATAATGCATTTGCCATTTTGTGGCCATAAACATGCCAAAGAGCCAAAAGCCAAGTCCTTGATTGCAAGAAATGAATGAATCATGACTATTGTACGGCTGAAGAGTCAGATAGAGCTAATAACAAACCTCCACGGGAAAGTCAAGTTTGTTAAAAAAGCATCATCATGTAACCGTATGTAGTAAAGGTGACACCTATACAGTCTGCAAGACCACCAGAACTAAGATTCTGTGAAAACCACCACTCGGCATAAACGGGATGACTGACATGCTATTCCCAACGCCATTAGTGGTATATAGTGCAGATCTTATTTTGTCCATAGCTAAATAATTTGGGTGTCAAACAAATTCCCATTAAAGGGGTAGTTGAGGTTTGCCACAAGCCTTCACTACATAGGAATACAGAGCTGTGAAAACTCACAGCACAGTCAGGAATCTCAGTGGGAAGAAGAATGTGACTGCAAGTATGCAATATGCATTATCCCAGCCACAATCTGACTAGGTGTGTGCGGCTTCAATGCGCAGGAGATGAGCAAGGCTGTGCACAGCTAGTCGGAATGTGGCCGGAAATATGCATATTGCATATCTGTGGTCACATTACTACCCAATCTCACCTGACAATACCGTCGAGTTCTGACAGCAGTGTGTGTGCTGTGAGGAGTCACAAGTCTACAGTTCAAGTGACTGCATACTTTTGTATTAAATCTGGACAACCCCTTTAATGTGCAGGGGACAACTAATTTACTGGCAAATCATTGCAATGCATAGGGATGAATACATTAACACAAACCACCTGCATTTTTCAGTTAATCCCATGGCTACAATTTGAGACCATGTATAGTTTTAGGTATACAGCATCTTATAAGCTTATCTGCAACATAAATATTTTTAGTTCAACGGTTGTAAAAAAAAAAATAAAAAAAAATAAAATATACTTACTGCAAAGTCACAAGAGTCCATCTTAAGTTAGAAGAATGTAACCTGCAAAATAAACATGGTGATATTATGAAGGATTCTTCACCCCACAATTTCATTACAGCACATCCATAGACACGTCAGATAGGAGCGAAAGACATAATAGTTCTTCATCACTGCTCATCTGCTGAACTATGTGATCATCATTGTGTCTTGAGAAGTTGGAGATTGAGAGCTGGACCAATGTTATTCTATGGTGCAGGGCTGATCTGCAATTATTGCTCAAGAGAAAATGATTGCAGCATGCTGCGAATGTATCCGATAAATGGATCAAATGCACCCATTCAAGTCTATGGCTGCATGTGAAACATCGAACTGCACTTGAATGCAGTCCGAGTGCAGTCTGACGTACGCACACAGACTGATAAATTAAAGGAGTACGCCCATCTCCAAGATCTCACAATATGCAGTAGGTTTAATTAGCAAATACCTTTAATTTGAAGTGTAGTATAGTTCTTTTGATTTATGAAGTAGTTTACCCTCATGTGTAGGCATTACAGTAGCTTAGGTATCCATTTATGATCATGAAGTGAGTTAGTTGCTAGTGGTCGAATCCATGGATACCCAAGATCCAACAATACCTCCACATAAAGAATGTGACAGTGAATCAGAAGAACTATACTACATTTTTAATTGGCGGTATTTGCTGATATTACTACACCTACCATATATTGGGATCGGATCTTAGACATGGGAAAACCCCTTTAAGTTCTCAGTACTTGTGGTGAGATTGTAAGAGGACACTGACAGTTTGGTCAAGTGTCATTAGCACAATTGACCCAATTCTCTCACATGAGACAATAGACCGACATGTCTACAGGCCGACTAGAGGAATGGCCTAATGGCAAGGTGGGTTTTGTAGTAAAGCATCATTTATCCTGAGTTATATTCTGTGCAGATGGCATAGAAGGCTCTCTAAAAACTGGATGTGAAAAGAATTGCAGATACCAACCTGGCACGAAGTCCACCATAATGGGTCCCATATGTAATCTAAAAGCATAAATAACCACATGAATGAAATGCGCACACGCCTTACCCCAGACTCATTTCTCTGCAGTGTATCAGTATGAGAGTTGTCCCTCAGTCTTATTCAGAGAGATTCCCATTGATTATATCAAGTCATCATTTACACAATTGGGAGGGAGAATAAATAAAGGATTGGAAGATGAAACAAGTGTCTCAGAAGTACTGGTGGTTATAAGGGAACCTGACAGCTGATTCATGCTGCCCGATCACCCACTGCCCTACAGGTCTCCAACTGTGTATAGGAAGAGACCTTCATGTGCTAATCAAGGAGATACAATTTTGATCAGCATAATTGGCCAGATTATCTTACATCTAGGTCCCTGGGACTTCAGCCTAAAAGTAAGGAGCCACAAAACTGGAAGAACTATTTCTTCACAGCAATAGCAGTAAATAGGGAACATTGTACAGTGCACCAGGTACACAGGGCAACTGCCCCAACGCAGATTAGGCATCTAAAGATTGTATGTTGCAATGCTGGCTACAGTTGCAGACATGGCTGTCTGATGTTTACGACGGAGAAGTGGTTATGCTCTCCCAGCATTCACTCAGTCCGTGGTGGCACCAGGGTAGTTTTGTGACCATAAGTGGGTAGTAAAAAAAATTTATCCTGACTTACATTCTGGGCAAAATGTATAGGAGGCTCAGTGATCAGGTGGATGTGAGAATTGCAGATACCAACCTGGCAGAGTCCACCATAATTAGTATGGGTCCTGGATGCCATATGTAGTCTAAAAGAAAAATGATATCCACATGAATAAGATGTGCACACTTCTTACCATCCCACACTCATTTCTCTGCAGTGTATCAGTATAAGAGTTGTCCCTCAGTCTTATTCAGAGAGATTCCCATTGATTATATCAAGTCATCATTTACACAGTTATTAGTCCATACATCACACTTTGTAAGCTTACCCATATGCCGATGCGTGACTGGAGTTGACCTAGGGAGGGGAAAAAAAAAAGCAAAGTTACATCATATTCCACACCCTAATGTGTTGCCATTTCACATCCAGCATGGACACATCAGATAGGAGCGAAAGACATAATAGTTCTTCATCACTGCTCATCTGCTGAACTATGTGATCATCATTGTGTCTTGTGTATGTAACAGCTCGATGTTATCCTATAGGGCAGCACTGATCTGCTATTATTTTCTCATGCCGATTCGTGTGAGAATAGCAGCTCAGCAAGATGGATTTTTTTTTTTTTTAAACCCCAAGTTAGGCAACGTAGTAATATACAACTATGCCTCCCCTGACATCTAGGCAAGAAGCATATAAAGCTCTCACTGAAATTTGCTACCTGATGAGTTGTAGATACGCACCTTCTAGTTCAGAACCTGCCATCTTGGGTCTTAGCCGCAATCTTTGAACTAAACAAAAAAAAAAAAATTAATAGATTGCAATCTTGAAAAGTAGATCCAATCAGCAAGTTTAAGAATCTTCATTAAGTTCAACAGTTTTAGCTTCTGAACCAATCTGGCTGTAGAAACAGTGTAATCAAGTCATAATGTACACCGTTAATAGACATCCATCTATCAGAATCAGCAAACTTACCTTCATGCCCATCGCTCACTAGACTCTTGACCTGGGAGAGAAAAAAATAAAAAATTAAAAAAAGTTATGAAGGAGAAATATCTGTTCAGAGTCAGATTAGCCAAAGACTAATGCTTCAGAATAAGTAATGGTGGTAAGCTCTCTCGTCATCCTGACAGTCAAGAGTAGCAAATAGGAGTCATCAGCAGCATTAGATCAGCACGGAAGGGTGGTATAAAATGCCTCACCTACAACAAAGTAGCCAGGCAGGTAGGGAAAGGTTATCAGAGCTTGGGGTCAATCACTATCTGTGAAAGGGTCCTCTGATGAGATTCCTCTTATTAAAGTGAACCTGTCGGCAGGATTGTGCAGAGTAACCCACAGACACCGTCAGGTCAGTTATACTGATTAAAGCGATACCTGAGTGATGAAATCCATCTTGTGGTTGTTTAATCTTTATTTTCAGTTTTGAGTTGATATGCCCGTGCTCTGGGGTGGCAGTAAGGTCTTCGTGTGGTGCTCTGTATACCATCAAAAACAATTAAATACGTATTATAGATGCCTGTAGGTGAAAAATGTATACATATAATATTATGTAAACTATGGAGCAGGTCAGTGAGGGAGCTGTGACCTGTCAGAAGCCATACTGGTGAATACCTAAGCAGAGCACCACATGAAGACTCCCCCACAGGCCGCCCCAGAGCACGAGCATCTCATTAACTCAAAACTGAAAATAATGTTTAAACAACAAGGGTATCATTGAAATCAGTATAACTGTGCCGACATGACAGTGTCTGTAGGTTACTGTGCACAATCCTAAATGAGTAAACTACTTTTTGGTGGGGGAGGGGAGTAAGATTACCTCTTGCTAAAAATCATGTCAGGATTATTTTTCATTGCTTAGGTTGACAGGCCACCACTGATCTCTGCACACACTTTGCTATACAACTTGTCCACCCTGCTCTATTACTGGCCCAGTCACTAGATCCGGCCAGCTTCAGTGCTCCTGAGCTCCTCCAATGCTACAATGGCAAATCTGCCTCTGCTTGCAGAATGGAAAAGCAAAGTTCAGGCCAGAAGCACAATCATGCCATGCCACCAACAATCATAGATAAGGTTAAAAAAATATACATATGTTGGGATCGCAATCTACTATACTCCATTCACTTCTACAGGACCAAAAAGGCAGCTGCTGTCAGTCCCATAGGACTATCAGTGGTAAAGCGTGTGCACAACTGGTTAAAAGGAGGTGCTATGGTGGGTTCCCAAACCATATAGTAGAAATATGAACCAAGCACTCAACTTAAGTATGATGCAATTATAGTGTCTTTTTCAGGGTAGAACCCATGTAAAGGAGGATCTGAGGGTAAAACACTCAGGAATAGCAGCGTTTTGGAGGCAGCACACTTACACTGACTTCTACATTAGAAGCACAGTGAATGAGATTAATAGAAGCATAGTGGGCATTGGATTTCTATTTAAAGGGAGCCTGTCACCCCCAGGGCCTTTTTACATGAGAGCCACATTATGTGAAGGTGTCTTAGGTTTCTGATCGCTAGGAACGCTTAAATAGAGTGTTATAATTTGCCCGCCATACCTCAATTGTGTCCTGGAGGTATGTCTTCTCCCCCTGTGTCAACCACCTCAGAGGCATCAATCATCTCCCTCATGTGTCTTGGCTCTTTTACTTAAAGAGGCCTTGGGGAATGGGTGGGGGTGTCAGGTTCCCTTTAATTCGTCCACAGCACAGGTTTACAAGCTGCAGCATGTCAATTTCTAGACCCTAGTCTCCACAACAGAAACTTCCACTATAGAATGTATTGGATGCAAGAAATCTGCATCGCGAACACATGCAGATTTACCTGCGTGATTAGAACACAGCGCTTTGTAGGCAGCAAAAACATCCTGCGTCCAAAGCGCTGCTACTTCAGGATCGAGCCTATATATATAGCCTATAAGGGTTGCCAACAGTCCAGAAACTGTAGGACCGTCTGTAAAAATTGGGTCACTTATACCCAGTAAGTCTACAAAAAGGGGAAGTCTTCCATGACTTTGAGGTCAAATAAACTTGACTAATTTTCATCATTTCCAAGTGAATGCAGCCAATATCATATCAAAATTATGGGCTGTAAGGAATATATGTTTATATAATGCTTTTTATGGACACATTGGGAAACCATAATAAATCATTGCCAGTCCATGTCTGTTCAGATAAAAATAAAGTCAAGATGGCAACCCTGGAAGTATACGGAGAAAGATGCAGCGGCTGAATGGCAGGAGCTGGGGATCCAACTTACATCATTTATCAGAAAGTCCATGGCAATTCTTCAGAGAAAATCCTGAAAAAAAAAAAAGCAAAATTCAGTTTCCATCTGCAGTAAAATAAAATCACATTTAACTTAAATAAAGTGTAGAGTATGAGAGAGTCCCGCCTGGTCAGAGACGTTGGTAATCATCATTATCTCTCTGATGTCCCTACCAACATAGCTTTCATCACATACAGGCAAAAAAAAATCAGAGAAAATTAACCCTTAATTCTCAGCAAATTTAGAAAATTAGTAAACAGAAATCAGCAGTTTCCTGCTCATCAACTGAAGTTGCAGCAAGCGAAGGGTTAACAGCAGGGCCGCACAGATGGCGCGCAGGGACCAGCACAATCCAAGCCCATCTCGTTGCAGGAAAGGCCCAGCACAGCAGAGGACAGAGGGAGAAGGAATATCAACATGACAGAAATGGAATTCTATCTATATTAAAAGGAGAGCGCAGCCATTACTGCGGGAGAACAACGACACCCAACTCACCCTACCGGAGACGGGCACGAAGAGGACGACTGAGAGGCGCGGCAGAGGGTTATATATGAAACAGAATTCCCGGAAATGACGTTGTTGGATCCAGGATGTGACGTAACGGGTGGTTTCCGCTCCATAGGAGTGTCGCCTGCTTCAGCAGCCGCCATATTGTTGGTTATAAATAATATAAAAATAATTAAAACTTGTAACTATGACACATCAGTGTGTTTAGGTAATTTATGCAGTCTGGTGCCTGTCATACCAAGTTCTTCATCCAATATGACTTCCATTCCCCACCCAATATGGCTCCCAGTCGCTCCTCCCCTATGGTGTGACGGATGCAGAGGGAGGCAGGGTTCACTTCCGGGTGAAGAAGGCTGGAGAGTGAAGGTATTTTGACATAGCACTTCCGGAGCGCTGTGTTCCGGCGGTGGCCCCGTCCCGGCCCGTCCGCGCCCCCCGGAGGTAGGTGGCAGAATTCCGGAGGGAGGGGAGAGTCCTCAGGGGGGTGGGAGTGTAGGGCGCGGCCTGAGGAGCGCACACGTCATCCTCCCGGGAGGGGGAGGGACCAGTCCAGCCCGCCCACTGCCACCCCAGACAGCTGTGCCCGCCGCCGCCGCTGCACCCTGGCACAGCTGCCCATGCAGTCACGTGTGGGCTCACTGGGCCAGAGATTGCTGGGAGTGGTAGTTCCACAAGAGCCACACGCTGCCCCAAGGTGACAGCTCCTCATGGGGACCAGGGGCAGATTATGTGGGGCAGATATGGGTGTGGGCACTGTGGTGGGCTGCAGTATGCCGGGGGTGCAGCCATTACTGGGGTTTCGCCAGCTATTAGATTTTCCGTAGAGTCCCGCGTTGTTTTTTGAGCCGTTGGGATCGTGTCCCCCGGTAACGGATGAGCGTCACTTCCCTCATCATTGTTAGCAGTGGGCTCCGCACGGCAGTGGTCCGGGGTCAGACCCCCAACAATCTGACGATGGGCTCCGGCGGCACGATGCGAACCTGTAACGAGTCTCCTACGACTTTCCCTTCCCGACATCTATGGGGACTTTTTTTTTTTCTACTTCAATGCATTAATTTTTGCAATTTTTTATTTTGCACCATTTTTAGCATTTCTTGCGCAAGAAAAAAAAATCCAGCGTTTTCTTCATTGCTTAATGGAGTTAAAAATAGGGAAAAAAATGCAACAAAAACGCTTAAAAATGCTGATGGAAAAAAAAACGCTGTAAAAACATTTAGTAAACTATTTATAATCGAAGCTAAAAAGAAAATACACAAAACTTTAGAATTAAAGGAGTGCGTCTCGAAGAACCTTCAGCTTGAAAAACGGCCGATGTTATACAAGGGGGAAAAAGACAGTGTGAACACACCCCTAAGGCTGAACGCTTTTTATTTAGGTGGGTTTCTAGTAGAGACCTCTTTGGTAAACTTGCCTTTGGGAGTTTTTGGAGAAGTTTTTTTAGATTTCTGAAGTGATTTTCAAGAGCTTTTTTTTCCCTGCAGCCTCCTGAGAGGAGTGACTTCACAGCAGTGACATGCAGCTGCCGCTCTCCGTGTGACCCCATTGACCAGCAGTACTTAGTTGTGCAGCACCAAAGAGCAATTTTTTTGGCTGTGCGACCTGCGTGTCGGCCATAATCGGTGTGTCGCCCCGGCTTTAGAGTACGGCACACAAGGAGAAATACTGTCGATAAGCAATAATTGTAGAAAAAGGCACAGGACCGCACATCCCAAAATTCATTGTCCCCTTTTTTTGTTACTTGGACCAGCTCTCCTCCCATTTGGCACAGGCGTTTTTAATTAGCAGAAGAAGGCCTATTTTTTTTGCCCTCGGTTCAGTCTGAGAATATGTGGAAGGTGAGTATTCTAGCTCCTTTCACCTGGTGCTGGGTTTTGTGCTTGTGGGGCGGTATGACTTTGAGTCATGGGGACTCAGCCTTGCACCACGGGTGCTGTGGGGCACCAGGTCGCCGCCCTGCTGGTGCAATGACGCTGCAACTACTAAAGTTAGGGACCCACTGAGAGGTTCGCCATGACGTGGCAGTGGGCTTCATACAGTTTGATCAGAATGTTAATCTAAGAACCTCATGTCCAGTTTTGTAATATTTTTTTGCATTAGATCGATGTGTGATTTTTGGATATCCGGTCCAGGTTTTTGTTTTTTTTTACAGAAATGCTGTGTATATTCAGTGCAGATTTGCACATGGAAATTGGCATCAGATTACACGCGGATACAATTTCTACAAATCTCATCATCACGCTGCAGAATTTTCCCGTCTCGGAAATTGGTCTGTGGTGCAGATTTTAGTAATCGCAGCCTGTGAAATTCTGTTGCAGATTTGCCCCCTCTGCAGACACTCTGTTTTTGGGGTTCTTCAGAGGAAACCGCAAATTTTCTCTTTTTGATGTATAATACAATCTCATTGCACACAGATCTTTCCTTTAGGCCGGGGTCACACTTGCGAGTGTGATGTAAGAAACTCGCACAAGTCTCCCGCATCAACACCTGGCACTCGGACCTGAGCGTGCGGCTGCATAGAAATACATGCTGTCGCACGCTTCGGTGCGAGTGCCGGCGGCAGCGTTGGGTGTTGATGCCTGAGACTCGTGTGAGTTTCTCGCAAGTCTGACCCCGGCCTAAGACGCGTTCTGCTCTTTGTAGACGTGTGCGGTGCGAATACTTTCCCCTACATCTTACTTGCATTCATTATTGTTTGTGTGAACAGATCAGCGACATCTTTTGTGACAAAATTACTCAGCGCTGGAGCCGGCCTCAATTTCATATGATAATTTCTAATGACTTTTCTGAATTCTGCTGGTGCAGATGTAGCAGAGTGTCTTTGCCTAAATGTCTAGTGATAATGCAGGAAAAGGAATCCTTTTACATTTTACTTCAGCTTGAATAATAACATATAAAGGGGTCGTCTGCTTTGCATTATCCTTACTTGTAAGGGCTCATTCAGACGTCCGTTTTTTCGCATACTAGAAACAGTCCTGGTTTTATCAGTGATTTTGTTCAGTTTCATCAGAGTTCGGGGTTTTATCAGTTTTTCTCTAATGAAAAAAAAAAAGTTTCTCTACCTTCAGAGCTGGTAACAGCTGATCGTAGAGGTTTCCATGTGTCGGACCACCACTGATCTGATATTGACGACCTCTGCTATGGATAGATCATCAATATATTTTTCCCGGAGAACAGCAATAACAAATCTCGCTCTATTAAATGGGAATTTCTTAGGGTATGTGCACACGTTACGGATTCGTGTGCGGATTTTTCCGCGTGGAATCCGCAGGTAAAATGACCT
>VIAB01000647.1:80667-98682 GCA_009801035.1 Oophaga pumilio
CAGGGCCAAATCCGCTGACGAATCCGCAACGTGTGCACATACCCTTATAGCGTTACTCTTGGCACTTCTTTTTCGCATCAGGAGGTGAGCAATGATGACGACCCTTTGACAGGTGTCTGGTAGCACACGTGTGTGCCGACAGGTATCCTATTCATTGTAGCACTTGTGCATGATTGCTGCCTGTGGCACACGCATCCTGGCAGGAGCCTGTCAGCGGGATGTCGCCTCCTGACGTGGAAGCGAGAATAACACTTTACTAAAGTATTGGAAAATCAGTTTCCTAAACTTCAGAAACTCCTTTACAGTGTATTTATCCCCAAATATTATCCTTATTTATTTCTAATTTATAAATACATGTTTCATAAATGATAATTACAAAAATGACCAGTAAATATTTCACTTCTCTATACTTACAGCCCTCATTTATTAAAAATGGCCTAGTTTGCGCAAAATCTTAGAGTTCTTCGCCACTATATATTTATTACATCTCGCACCTAAATTATAAATATGGCGCACATTACACCACAGCAATTTTTTACTTATGGTGGTCTACTTCTCAGCGTTAGACAGGAGCCCAAGATCAATGTGTCAAAATGTCACAAGTCAATGCAATTTTTTTTGTGCAAATTGTAACTTTTTGGTACAAAAGAGCTTGTATCCAATGTTGCAGGTCAATGTAGAATTTTGTGCAACTTGCTACAGTTTATGCCTGGTTGCAGTATAAATTTGACCCTGAATCCAGTGATGTGTCACTTACTGGGCTGCTTGCTGTAGTTTTGATAAAATCAGTGTTTTATCAGCAGATTATGATCGTTAGAGGACTAGTAAACTTGCGGAGTCCTCCATATTCATGAGGTCTGGTAACCCTGCCCCCACCGCTGATTAACAGCTTTCTGCCTATGCACAGTATACAGAGAAAACAGCCGATCAGGTGTGGGCGGGGTTATACAGAGCTCAGCATTCAGAAAACTGCTAGATCTGCAGCTGGGAAAACTGTAATGTTATCAAAACTGCAGCAAACAGCCCAGTAAGTGACACATCGCTGGAATCGGGGTCTCTGCCCCTACATGATGCGGCTCTCAAATGAAGTAGCAAAAAACTTGGTGACAGATTCCCTTTAATACGGGTATGATGGGCCTAGAATTTGCATCTTTTATGTAGAAAAGGTTAACCATGCCCCCATTCATCATCATTTTTATATTTTGATTTAGATACGAAAAAAATGATGTAATAAATGGTGTAAAACGTTGATAATTTTCACATATGCATTTTCAAAATGTTGCAATTTGGGCCAAAAAAAATTGACATTGTGTCTTAGGTCTCATGCACACAGCAGGATACAGAATCTGTGCCAAAATGAACCCAGATAAGCCGCTTATATGAAGTTATGGCTCCCGTACTGTAGCTTTGTGTGCCTCAGATTTTACATGGAGGCGCAGAGAGGCTGTGAGATGAAAGGAGGTTTTGATCTGGAAACTCCAGGACGGACAGTAGTTATTCGGTAGAAGCCACAGCATAACTATTGCTTTGTTTGATTGAATGTTGGGCATCTTGCACACAGCAGAGCGGAAATATTCCCTCCGAAAAGCAATGAATGTCTCCAAAATACAGCAAGCAGAGGAACATGCCACTATAAGAAATCCGAAACATATGGAGGGACAGTAGAGCCCTTTCAAGTCTATGGGTTCCCTCTTACAACTCCCTAAGGACGTATGGATCAGTAATGTTGCCATGTGCATGATGCCCAATAAATATAATGGAAAAGCAAATTTTTGCCTATAAGACCATTCACATTAATGGCTTTAAGTCCACAAATTGTATATGGTTTGAGCACAGTGTCGACTTCAAGTCACCTACTTGAGAACTGTAACTTTTTTTTTTTCTTATAATTCCTCCCATAGGGTTGAGAGCTTACAAGAGGGGCAGCCATGGAGAAAGGAGGCAATATCCAGCTGGAGATCCCCGAATACAGTAACTCTGTCCTGAGCCACCTCAACCAGCTGCGGATGCAAGGTCGTCTGTGCGACATCGTGGTCAATGTACAAGGCCAGTCTTTTCGAGCCCACAAAGTGGTCCTGGCCGCCAGCTCGCCCTACTTCCGAGACCACATGTCCTTAAACGAGATGAGCGCAGTGTCCTTATCGGTCATTAAGAACCCCGGCGTGTTTGAGCAGCTGCTTTCTTTTTGCTACACGGGCCGTATTTGCTTGCAACTCGCTGACATCATAAGCTACCTGACGGCTGCAAGCTTTTTGCAGATGCAGCACATCATTGACAAGTGCACGCAGATCCTTGAGGGCATCCATTTAAAAATTAGTTCACCAGAATCTGAAGAAGAGCTAAGCCAGAGCAGACCCAAACACCAAGAAAGAGTCCAGGATTCCCACCGTGTCAGTCAGAGTTTGACTCGTTCTATAAGCCCACGGCACAGCACTCCAAGACCCTCAGGGAATAGGAGAGGTCAGGTAAGCACTGTCCTGGACATTAGAGAGTTGAGTCCTGCAGAAGAGTCCACAAGTCCTCAGATGGTGGAGCAAGGTTCAGATGTGGAGAGCAGGGAGCCTATTTTACGAATCAACAGAGCCGGACAGTGGTACGTGGAAACAGGGGCAGCGGACCGAGGAGAACGGAGCGACGATGACGTCAGAGTGATGGGGGCCCTCCGTATCAAGACGGAGAACCTGGATGAGTGGCTAGGGCCAGAGAACCAACCTTCTGGAGAAGATGGAAGCAGCGCGGAAGAGGTAACCGCTATGGTGATCGATACAACAGGGCACAGTGCTGCCGGGCAGGAAAGCTACAATTTGGGGTCCTCCAGCACCAAAGTTTCCAGGCCAACCAGCAGTGAGATGGACAGGTAAGGGACGCATTATGCAGGCTAGTACTATCTTTGTGAGTCAGAAATTTTGCAGCAGGTGGTACAGCTACAGGCTGTGTCTTATGGGTGTCCATATGCAATATATGCAGCATGGCCGCCACACTGCACCGACACAAAGGGAACTGACCTAAAATTCTCACCTTACAGGTGGTGTTAGGCAAAAAGTTGAGAATAAAATTGATAGGACCTTTTTTTTATTTATTTTTTTTAACGTCTGTTAATTTACGAACACCAGGACAAATGCTTGCAATGGTGGTACCGGGAATTTAAAAATTTCTAGAAAAAGTCATAACACTGTTGTATAATTCTATGAGACCTTTCCTAATATTTTAATTTTTAACCTCTTTCTCAAAAGATTCAGCCCCTCTGGTAGTGTGGGCACCATGCCGGAACGGCACAGAGCAAAGAGCGAATCTCCCCGGAGGTTGGAGGAACCAAAGCAACACAGCAACCAGGTCAGTGGTGTCCAGAGTCATTACAGCGGGTACGTTAGAATTGATGAAAAGAAAAGACATTAAGCATTATATAGGGGGGTACATGTCAGGAGTGCATAGAGCATGAGGTCTGTAAGGTGCAGGTTTATGCAATATCTGCAGAGCTGGAAAGGGAAACTTCTCTTGTTCTGTAATCTGCAGCACGTTTGTTAATTCCTGTGTTTCCGATCTTATAAATTGGTGGTACATTTTTAGCATATGTCATCACTTTATGATCTGCTGTGGTCTCGACCTCAGGTGACCCGTCCCTAGAGTGTCTCCTACTAAAGGGGTTGTCTGGGCATTGATGCTGTGGGTTGGATTCTGTTAAAAAAAAAAAAAATTAATCATACTCAACTGCTGTCACCCTCCTACATGCAGCACAGACCCCTCTGTTAGCAATGATGTCACCATTCAATCAGCCACCGGTGCGATAGGTCAGTTGACTTGAATAGCACTTGATGATGCACGTGCAAGTCGCCTGACAGCTGCAGCCTGTCACAAGTCGCAGCGGTCCTGTGAAGGGTTTAATGGTGACGTCGTTGCTTCCAGTGTCAGAACAGACTACGGGGCGACCTGCACTGTGTCCAGGAGAGTGATAATAGGCAAGTATGATTTTTTTTTTAAATTATTTTATACAATACCTTTACGTTTCCCTGCACAGCAGCGCTTACGCCCCACCAACCTGTAAGGGGTGCTGCAGTTAGCCCCACTCATGTGAACCACAGAAGGCTAGAGTTCTACTGCGCAGTAAGACAGGTGGACACGTCACCATGTGTTGCATCCCTTCATTCTCAAGATCGCTGGGGGGGGTTCCAGAGCTCAGACCTCCACCCATCATAAATAAGCCTTTGTTCCTCTTTCCACTGTAACCATCCTTTTTTTTCTTGCACAGCTGCAATATCTGTTGTTAAAGAGTTATGGGTTTTGCGAGAAGTTGAGCAAAAAGATTTGCCGGAACTTCGTCTGGTGTCCACCATGCTGGTTACTCCATGGGAGTTTATCAGTGCAGATTTACTCGACCGGCACTCGCATTGCTGTCATTATGTGAGCCTCTTGTGTTTAATGGACCCCTGCGATGCTCATCGTGCGGTACCAAGGGGCCTAGTAATCACAAGAGTCGCCCGTTGTGCCAGCATTCGAGTGCTGACTGGGAAAGTTCCCACTGCCCTGGTCGAGCTCCCATAGAGTAGAATAGAGGTTTCCGCAAATCTTTTTGCTCAAATTCTCGGCCATTTTATGTTACAATGATCCTACTCCCCTTTCTTCCTTCTTTCTCTTACCCTTCTCATATAGGGAGATGAAGGCGGGGTGATCGGAGTGAGCGGTTACGTAGAATATCTTCGTGAGCAAGAGGTATCTGAGCGATGGTTTCGCTACAACCCACGATTGACCTGTATTTACTGCGCCAAATCTTTCAACCAGAAGGGCAGTCTGGACCGCCATATGCGGCTTCACATGGGTATTACTCCTTTTGTGTGTCGGATGTGTGGTAAGAAGTACACCCGCAAGGATCAGCTGGAGTATCACATACGGAAGCACACAGGCAACAAACCCTTCCACTGCCACGTATGTGGGAAAAGCTTCCCCTTCCAGGCCATCCTCAATCAGCACTTTCGGAAGAACCACCCTGGCTGTATTCCTCTTGAGGGTCCTCACAGCATTTCCCCCGAGACCACCACAGTTGTTACTTCTAGAGGTCCGGCCGGAGAAGAGTCTCCACCTCACGAGGAAACTGGCGGAGTGGCACCTTCAGCAACAGCTGAGGTGGCATATGGCGGTGAGACGGCTCACGGCTCTGTGTCCACTACCGGACCAGACTGAAAAAAAAATATTGATCTATATATACGGGAGGACACAAGTTGACTAATTTCCTCCCTTTTACCTCAGCAAAACTTCACAACAGTTTTATCCTTCCCTCCTGCTCCTCTCACTTTCCCAGTCGAGTTCTCATGAGATCGGCTCCTGGGGGGGGTTATTTGCTGAATGCAGAAGTTTTGGGAAGTTTGCCAAATTCAGAGAAATTGTATTAGCTTCCTTTGTGCTCCTTTTCCTTTTTAGACCTCAAAAACCAACTATCTCACCCGCTAAAGAAACGAGCGACTCTTTTATTTTTTGTTTTGTTTTTTAGGTGAATATGCTTTTTTCAAGTACAGTCGATGACTATTGGAAATCTTATACATGAGCATTTTCGGGGGGGTGGTGTGGCCCCTATCAATGATGCATTTTTTTGCTTTTTTTTTCTTCTGAATCAGACGGTCTGGTCTGGCCTTTAAAATAAGTTTGATGGTGCTGTCCTAGGAATATTAGTAAGGTGCTTAAAGATACTTCTGTAGCAGAGTCAAAGACTCTTCCTGTGCATGTACGAGAAGTGCGAATTGTGAAGTAACGCTAAAAAATGGCAGATTAGGAGGCAGCAATGCAATAAGTAACCCTTTTTAGATACCGGAGCCGTGCATTGGAGACCACTCTGAGCAGGGCTGGATTTAGGTCTTATTTACGCCCCCATCCAATATCCACCCGATGCATCAACCACAACTTGCCAATTAATGGGATGAAGCTTTGCCAATCCTTCCGCGCAGCAGAATGTAACTAAGAACGGATGCCACAGACGCACACGTCATCAAGCCAAAATGATGGTTATGAGCATTAGTGCCAATAGTTCCAGCTTCCATGATATCAAAACGGTCCCGTATGTTGGGAAATAATGTTCCTCTGCTGATGGTCATTTTTTTGGGGGGGAAACTGTTTATTGCCAGTCTCATTGCTTTGTTGCTTTAAAGGGAACGCCCATCTTTCACCAACGCGTTTCGTAAATTTTTCAGTTTTTCTGAAAAAATGCTCCACTGGGGGAGGGGGTTGTCTCAACTAATAAATGGGTAAAACTGCAGAGTTCTTGTAAAAACAAACAACTGTTCAATTTATCCCCGTGTTAAAAATTTTCTCGGTTCTCAAGTACGAAAGGATTGTTAATTTTATTGTTTACTACCCATTGCATAAGTTACCGACCACCGCTGTAGTCTATTAGCGGTGACTGGTTTCCTAGGCAAGGGACACACGCTTGCAAGCTGTTTGCTATATGCACCAATGAAGCTGGCTGAAAGAGTGCACCGTTCAGTCCATACTACTAGTCGGAACTGTCAGTCATCTTCAGGAGAGCACAGGGAAGCTGGGAGGCAGTGGACCGGTGTGCTCTCCTGAATGAAGATTAGACAACCCTTTTAAAAGGAATATGTCACCAAGTTTTTGATATGTAATCTTAGAGCATCATGAAATGGGCACAGAGACCCTGATTCTAGTGATGTGTCACTTACTGCACTGTGTTTTCCTGCTTCAATAAAATCAGTGTTTTATCAGCAGGAGATTATTACAATAGCACTAAGTGTCTCGTGCTTCCTGGTCCGACTCCACACTCATGACTGATTGGTATAGAATGTATACAGAAAGCAGCCAATCAGTGATGTGGGAGGGTTATACAGGGCTCAGTATTCCTAGATCTGCAGTAGAGAAAACTGTAACTGTTGCACCCAGTAAACTAAGTGATCCATCGCTGGAATCATGGTCTCTTCCCCTACATCATGCTGCTGTCATATTACATAGAAAAACCTGGTGATAGATTCCCTTTAAAGCAGTTTTACCAATTTATCCACAGCGATCATGTCTGATCCTTTGGACTCCCATCGATCACAAGAACGGAGTTCCGATCCCCCTCTCATGTTCGCATGTGTCTATGGAACAGAGATGGTCAGTACTAAAAACACTGAATACAGCGGCGGAATTCACGTCTGACCACTCTGTTTAATTTACTCTTGACCAGGGTGAGGCATTACGGGAGATCAGGACCCGCGTTCTCGTGATCATTTAAAGGGGTCGTCGCAGCTTGTAGTTCAAGTCTGCATAGAGTGACTGCAGACTTGTGAATCCTCACAGCGCGGGCAGGCGCACGAGTGCAAGTATGCAATTTGCATGCATGCAGTCACATGTCAACTAGACGTGCACGGCCTCACTCATTGCCAGTGAATTGAGCGAGGCTGGACACGTCTAGTGGGAATGTGACTGGAAGTATGCAAATCTGCACTGGAGAATCTTAATAATGCAAACTGTGCGCGCCATTGGGATTCACAAGTCTGCAGTCACCTAGCCTGGACAACCTTCTTTAAATGTCTTCCCACTTTAGGAAATCAATTTAAGAGTGAGCGTTCCCGAACAATCGCTTAAATAATAGATCTAATTTTACCTTGTTGAGATAACTGGACATTCCTCTCCCCTTCAACTTTGGTTATTGAACCAGATGTCTCCTTCCCTTGTCCTATGTCATCTATACCCTACCATAAATCCAGCCCTACCACTGGTTTGCTAAAAAATAAAATCAACGATGCCTTCCTTTTTCCTTGGCATCCATTGCCTTACCAGCTGCCTGCTTCATGGGTGCAAGTCAGCTAGTTTTCGATGTTATAGATGGAGGCTTCCCCACCAACTCGGCAAGACAGAACCATGTTTTTTGTCGGAAAGGTCCCCTCCTTTTTTTTTTCGGATGCTTATTTATAAATGCTCCATTCGCATTTTTTGTATTTTATTTTATCATTTTCGTGAACAAGGGCGGTGCGCGCCATCGACCCTAATGAGTGAATATGCTTTAACACAGCCGTTTTTTTCAGTGCACATCTTCATCACGCTTCTTATGTGCCGCGGGCGTGTGGATTTGGTCAGTTGACAGCCTCCTGGCACGTATGAAGTTGGCGACAGTATTTCATATATTTATTTATTTTTCTTTTGTTACCTACAACACACAGTTTATATTACCGAGTATCATTTGTTTTGTACTGTTATAAGTTACATTTGCATTTAATTTTTGTTTTATAAAATAATGACATGCGCTTTTTGCTTTTATCAGGCAAAGGATTTTTTTTATTTTTTTGCAATTTTCAGAAACGTACAATGACGGACCGTGAATGCGTTGTCTGCTAGAACCAAACCTGTTAGAGCAGTCTCCTGACTGCGCTCTATTAGCTGCAGTTATCAGCCATGTCCAGCGTGACTCATGACTCTGGAGAACCGCAGGTATAGAAAACTATTTCATTTCATCATCAATTTTCTCAGCATGAAAAGGTTTTCCAAACAGGATCACCCCTTTGAAAAGTCTTAAAGTAAAATCGCACTTTCTCAAAACTGTGGACGTCTTCCTGAGACTCTGGGCTATGTAGAAAGTATATTAGATCCGTCTTCAGCCCTTTTATTTTAGCTATTGAGGGGGTTGCAGCAACTGGACCCTCATCACTCATAACTTTGGACGTGTCTTTATGACATACGAAAAGTTTTCTGAAAGTGCAGTTAGACTTTAATTCAAGGAATATTGCTGCCTAAAGGGTTATTCCCACTTCACTAAAGGCTATTGTCGAATCGTACTTTATAAATACAAGCTATTTTGCAATTTACTGCTTATTGAAATTTGAATCCATTCTTGAGCTATTAACATTTTTTTCTTTTGTTTTCAGCTCGTTGCCTTGGAGACCGGCCACCGCAACATGAGCAGTGCTTACAAGCTCCTTTCTGAAGCTGACCAGGATGCCTGCAGCATGCCATTACTGCCTAAACCCAGCCAGCTTTAGCGCAGTGCTTGCAAGCTAGATCGCAGCAGTGGTCGGCCTCCTAGGCAGCAAGCTGTAAACAAAAAAGAAAAATGTTAATATCTCAAGAACGACATTACCTTTTAATAAGCATTAAATTGAGAAAGTGCTTGTTTTTACAAGCCCTATTCAACGATATCTATTCATGAAGATGCACAATAATCCTTTAAAAGCATTTTTCCAACTTTCAAAATGCAGATTAATATAATTCAAGAGGCTGTTCAGGGCTATTAGTGACCCATCCTTCTGGTATTCCCAATTTTCCAGATCTTAAGGTGGCTGGATACACAATTTTGTACCCTGGGAAGTGGCCCGACTTGGTTGCCGCAGGTCAGCTTTTATTTAAGGGAATTAGAGCAGAGATGCAGTACCCAGGAGTGACCACTGCATATGGTGGGCGCTGTAATGTTGCTGCACTGTACATCATCTGACAGCTAATCGGTGAGACCCAAAGTGACTGTTATTCATTGATATTCATCGATTATTATCGAAGGATATTATTATCCTTTGACTTGGTAAGGTCCTGGACAACCTCTTTAACTTATGCTCCAAAGTAGGAGCCTTTTAAACTCTGACTTTAAAAAGCAAGTCTTGCATTTATGGCCCATAGCCAGGGCAGCTACTAATAGCATTTATTAGATCTGGAGCTCCCAACATGTTCATGCATTTCACATTCAGCCTATTAAAGGGGTTGTTTTATGTTCTTCGTTAAGGAGCGCATCGATATTCTGCCTTCCAGTTTCCTGCTTGTCAGGGGCAGATTGCTCTCTTGAGGTTTCATAATTCAAACCATCGGCATTGTTGTGCCACTGTTCCGAACTTTGTGCTTTCCTATGCCCCAAGCATAGGCAACATGGGAGGAGCGCAGAGGGACATAGAAGGAACGCAGAGGGACATGGAAGGAGCGCAGAGACATGAAAGGTGCACATGGGGACATGGGAGGAGCGCGGGGACATGGAAGGAGCGCAAGGACATGGAAGGAGCATAGGGGCATGGAAGGAGCGCGGGGACGGAAGGAGCGCGGGGATATGGAAGGAGCGCGAGGACATGGAAGGAGCGCGAGGACATGGAAGGAGCGCGAGGACATGGAAGGAGCGCGAGGACATGGAAGGAGCGCGGGGATATGGAAGGAGCGCGGGGATATGGAAGGAGCACGAGGACATGGAAGGAGCTCAAGGGCATGGAAGGAGCACGGGGACATGGAAGGAGCGCGGGGATATGGAAGGAGCACCAGGGGCATGGAAGGAGCGCCGTGGGCATGGAAGGAGCGCAGGGACATGGAAGGAGCGCAGGGACACCGAAGATGGCCAGATCCAGCACCAGAGCAGTGCTTACAAGCTCTAAATAAAAAAAAAAAGCCTGCACCTAAAATAATCATCAGCAGTGGCCGGAAACTTAGGCAACATGCAGCAAACAATAGAATTAGAAATCTCTTCCAGTCTCCAGAACGGAGAGGATTTTTAATAAGAAGTAAATCTCAAAGTTGCTTGTTCCTAAATGCACTTGTTCAATTTTTATGCAATTATCAAATGAAACAACCCCTTTAATGGTAATTATGGTGGTGCCACATGTGAATTGAACTGTTCCAGATTCCATCCCTGATTGCATCTGCAGTGAGACACGCTGTAATGTGCTTATCCTCGAGACTCTTAAGCGCCCCTAATATGTACTATTCCTTCAGGAGAGGTGACCTCTCTCTTTGTGAATTAGTGATGTCACTGATTACACTATGACATAGTGTGATGTACGCCGTCGGAATGGCGGCCTCTGTCATGTAGGGGACGTCTGCTGTGAGTTCTGTCCAAAGTATTGGGTTCATCTAGGAGTAACTCATCCTCGAGCGATGGCTTTTTCTCCGCTGTCATTTTTATCCTTAGAGGTGAATTGCTTTATTTCCTTTTTACGTCTGCCTTTTGTTTGAAGCTACGGTGAAGCACAAAGGCGGACGCTATGGCTTTACCTTGACTGTATATGAAGTGGTAGTATCCACAAAAAATTCGACCCTGGTCCTAAGGAAGCTCAGGGTTTTGACTCCTTTATTTACCACATTCCTCTCGGTCCTAGATTTTGGCATTGTGCAATGAGAAGATAGAGGTTTGCATGGATGGCTATTTTTCAGTTTTGCGCTTCTAGGTAGAATACGATATTGGACGTCTCTTCTAGTTGCACGTTACATTACAGGGTCTGGGAAAGCAAGTAGAGGGTTCTCTTTTCTGGGCTTAGAAATAGTTTTTTTTCCAGAATTGTCATCTAACCAGGAAAAATAAACCCCAATCCAATTAAAGAAAAAATAAAATTTTCTAATTTTGCTAAAATCTTACAATGATGAAAAAAATGTATTAATTTGTGAAAAAAAATGCACTTTAAATGGAATATAGCCTTACTCCTTATGTGCAACAGCAGTTTGGTCATGTAATGATTTCTCTGCAAAAATAACCGGGCGTTTTTGGGAGATGAGTCTGGGGTGCTAGTCCTACTACATTTCAGTGTATGTACAAGGAATCTGTTACTGATTGAAAGGCAAAATTGCATGAGGAAGTCACTTAAGATGGCACTTAACCCCTCCAAAAATAATTGGGGGTAGTAAGGGGTGTACACAGCATTAGACACATAGACCTAGATTAAGTTCAGATTATTATTCCCTTATTATCTTTTTATCCCCGCCACCACCTTCCCCTTTGAGTCTTGCAATATTTTGGGAGTTTGATACGATCCATACAGTAAAATGGAAATCCTATTGTTAATGTGCAGATTGAAGTTGGTGGTGGCCCCCATTACCACTTGGACCCTCTATCACAGCCCCATGTAGATCCACTGCTCTCTCCACTAGGCAGCGACTAAGCTAGAATCAAGCATGGTCACCTCTCCTCTTCTTTTCCGTTGAAGAGGATCACCAAAAAGCCACCGGAGAGGGTCATTGGTGGAAGCCCCTTCCCCTGTAATCCTTAATTAATTTTTAACTGGCACTGAATGGAATGGGAACAGATATGATCGTAGACGTGCAGATGTCATTGTGTCTTCGTTGTATCTTTGGGAGTCGTTGACCAAAGCCGGCCACATACTGCTCAAATATATGACCTGAGAGAATTAGACAGGGGTGGACAATACAATTGGTGTAACCTGTGCTCAGGATGTAAAGGGGCCCATTACCACTTTAAAAGCAGGTGGAATTGAGCTATTGGACTGCAAAGGGCCATATCTTGTTCTTGCTAAGGGACCCTCTTCTGTCTGTGTCAGCCAGCGAAATTAGACTTGTAAGACCAATTTCACCCATCCATTTGAGGCTTCCCAATTCTGGTGAGGAAACCCCAGCGCCAGTCCGTGCATTGTGAAACGCAGTTGTTCGAAACCGACCTAAGGGTTAGATACCGAGCACTTCCAATAATCATGAACACTCGCCATGCAAAAAAAAATTGTAATTTACTTTTCCTATGGAAAGCAGAAGGTGTGTGTTCACCACTCAGGAGGTCCAAGGATGGACAGGTGTCAGCAGACCATATTCCTGGCAATGACCACCTTGTATTTTAATAAAGGGAAAGAATGAAACAGATGTACCGCCCATCCCATATACTGTTTTTGTTTTGTTTTTTTCCTCCCTACTTATATATATTACATTAGAGTTCAGCAAAAAGATTGAAGTATCAGACTCGATGCCAAACCACGGGAGAGCAAGTCTTTTTGCTCAACTCTGAGATATATATAAATATATATATATTCTCTAACTTTCTCAAGTAATTGAGTCTACACCCTTCTGAGTCCCATAATCTTATGAAAAACAGTTTCCTCTGTAAAAGGGGTTTCATCTTGGGGACTTTACTGTAGTTTCAGGTATCATTGTTTTTATGGTCAATATATATGGTTCTGTTTTTTGATACTTCTGATTTATTTCTTGCATGTGAAGGATGAGGCTCAACAGGATCCCTGGTCAGTTATTAGTGGAAAGGACTTGTACGTAATGTCGCAAGTGTTTTACGGGTGCAGTTACTTTAATAGGCAATTTGTCAGTAGCATCCACCCTCCTAAGCCGTCTATATGGACATGCCCGTCATAGAAAGTTGAATAAATTGATACCTTTTGATATCTGCAATCTGATGTCTTAATCCAGATAAATCATCTTTTTTCTTATATGTAAATGAGCCGTTAAGATCTATGGGCCGGACCTAGATCTCACCAAGAATCAGCCTCCAGTGCTTTTTTTTTAAATAAAAGGGGCGTTACCAGTGTGAGACCTGTAATGACTGACAGTCTGCTCTCCTGAACTCACTGCAGAGCTGTGTGTGAATATAACTAATACAGTACAGCAGATCTGAACCTTTTCTCATTACAAACATCTGCACTATTCCTCTCACACTGCTGTCTAATCACCTACCTTCATGCAAAATGCCAGAAGATGGAAGCTAAAGAAACGTCAGCTCTAATCAGTCACAGTTCTATGGCTGAGTTGACAGTACTGGGAGAAGAGAGCTGCAGATGTGTTTGTAATGAGACAAAGCTCAGCTCTACTGTACTATTTTAGTTGTTATCACACACAGCTCTGCAGTGAGATCAGGAGAGAAGACTGTCAGTCATGACATGTCTCACATTGGTAACTCCCCCTTTCGTTTATAATAAGCTCTGGAGGCAGATTCTCAGAGAGATCTATGTCTGGCTCATAGATCTTAACAGCTCATTTGCATATTAAGAAAAATGTGGATTTCTCTGGAAGAAGACATCAAGTAGCAGATATCAAGGTATCATTTTATTCAGCTTTCTATGGCCTACATACCCATATAGACAGATTAGGAGGGTTGATCCTACTGAAAGTTTCTCTTTAATATCAGAAGTTTTGATTGCTGGAGGTCCAGGGGCTGATTTACACACATGATCGCAAAAACGAAGGGGCAAAAGAGCTTATCTGAACTGTGCTCCCTTAGTTTCAGGGATCATTAGGGGGTCTAAGCACTTTGCCCCCCCTTCCACCTCATTAAGGGCTTGTGCACATGTTGCACATTTGGTGCATTTTTGCCATGCAGATTTGCTAGCAAAACCTGAAGCAATCCTCACGCCGGCAAAGTGAATGAGAAACCTGAAGTGTCACTTGCAGATCTGGTGCAGAAAATAATCTGCAGCATGTGAATTCTCTGTGCGTTTTTGCCCATCATTTTTTACCATTGACTTAACAAGTCAGGCGAAAATGCACCAGAAATGCTTTTTTTTGCACCTGCATTTTTCCTGCCAAAAGATGCAGAAATGTCTGCATCCAGTTACTGAAGGTGTGCACATAGCCTAACAGGATGGGTGCTAAACCTAAAATGCAGAATGCATGGTAAAAACAGGTACTTTTATTGTTTTTTTCATGCATTCTTGTCTTTCTGCGTCCGATATGACGGCTGTGCGTATACTGAGGCGTCAAATGTGAAACCAGATACTGTAACAGACCCCAGTGTATTAATGCTACTGTCGTAACACTGAGGAAGCCATCGCACCCACCTAAATAGCTTTCCCCAAAAATCTCTTCCATGTAGCACAGCCGTCAACAGTTAAGTCTGGATCTAGGATCCCTTTTTTTTTAGCCCTCAGGAGACATTTAGAGGATGGGTATACCCCTATGAAGTTTAAAGTGATATATTTCTCTGGAATCTCCATTGATTCTTAGGCTTTGTTAACATAGAGGAGTTTATTTTAGGCGTTTTTGGAGCAGATCTGCCCCCAAAATCCTCCTCGAATACGGCTTAGAAAACTCTTCTGATTCATTTCCATAGGAAATCCACTTTAATGTTCATATGAGGAGGTTTTTGAGTGTTTTCTTAAAGAGGTTTTCCAAAACACCTGGGTGAGAAAAAAAAAAGTGCACGTTATTTCTGAGACATAGATCCTGATGGAATTTGCTCCAAACTAAACACGTCCAATCAAAAAGACTGCAAAAAAACAACTTATAAGTCTTGAAAAACCGCTGCCGGAAATGAAAAACTGCCTAAAAAACTCCCCATGAAAAATAGTGGTTTCTGCAGGAAAAACTACTTAAAAAAACCCAGATCACACAGCACTGTTTATCTGGCTCTGCGTCCAACTCATTCTCATGACTTTATGAATGATGAGGGTCCATCCGCTAAGACCCCTTACCGATCATAAAGTGATGGCTTATCCTGTCCTATGAGATGAGAAATCTTTAAATGTAAGCAATGAATCTTTCTATTCACTCACCGCCAGCGTAGGTCTAGAAAACCCGATAAACTGTAGCAAAAAGTTGCATTTATTTACATAAGTCAGAAATCCCCTTTTGATAGAATTGTATAATCGCTGCAGTCGTAAAGGGAATCTGTCAGCAAGTTTTTTTTTTTCAATGTAATCTGTGAGCAGCATTATTTAGGGACAGAGACCCTGATTTCAGCGATATATTACTTAGTAGACTATTTTTGTTTCAATAAAATCAGTGTTTTATCAGCAGGAGATTATCACTAGACTACTAGGTGTCTGGTGCCTTTTAGTCCAACGACGCCCCACAGAAAACAGCCAATTAGTGGTGTGGGTGGAGTTATTCACAGTTCAGCATTCTTAGATCTGCAGCAGAGAAAACTGTGATTCTATCAGAACTGCTGCACCCAGTAAATTAAGTGATACATCGCTGGAATCCGGGTCACTCTCCCTGCTTCATGTTGCTGTTAGATTACATAGCAAAAACCTGATGATGTATTTCCTTTAAAGGGAATCAATCTGTCAGTAAAATAATCCCCAACAAACTGCATATATAGGCTAAATCTAAGGGCACTTTTATATCTTCTATCTGTTGCTGCATTCCCGAGTAACTAGCGTTTTAAGTCATATGCAAGTGATGCATTATGTGCTGATTTCTTCGCCTGACAGGCACTGATATATCAATCAATCAATCTTAAAGGGCTGGTGCTGGGCAGGAAAAAAAAAAACTTTTTGTAGCAGTTCTACCATTTAACAGCAGGGAGGAAGTAAAGGGCTGCAGTAAGTCACATCTCCTCCTACTGTGCCCCCTCATATGAAAATGAATGTAATTTGCAGCCTGCAAATAAATGAAGATAATAAACAGCATTGAACACTCGCTGTTTGATAACCAAAAATAAGGATGAATTCTAGGATAGGAAACAAGGGAAACCCATTTTAAACATTTCACTTTTTCTTCTGGGGTCTGTGCCCTTTCTTGGGCTTCAGAAAAAGAAAAAAAAAACAGTACTAATGAGAACTGAACATAAATGGTAAGCGAGTTGATACTTGCGTAGCATTGGAGGAAGACCTGGCGCACACAGTGACTGAGGCAGTAGCATGAGCAAAGATGCCATTTTTGGGAAAAACGTCAAGATTTGAGTGGAGACTAATATAAGCGACCTTAGCCCTTTGGCTGCTTTAAGTGTATGCTTATGTGGGCAAAAAAAAAATTATGTACAGTTATTCCTTGAAAGAAAGGCTGTGGTCACTTTTGACATGGAATGATTTTTTACATATATGAGTGGTTAACTTTTCGTAAAAGTGCACTAAGATTCAGTCCGCAATCTTCATTTCTTCACTCATCTTCAGACCATCTGATATGCAGTTTGTAGCCTGATCCGGGCTTCAGAGTTTTGTTGTGTGGGAATGTGTCTCACAGTAATACAGGCTGGGTGTGAGTGTGTCTCACAGTAATACAGGCTGGGTGGGAGTGTGTCTCACAGTAATACAGGCTGGGTGTGAGTGTGTCTCACAGTAATGCAGGCTGGGTGGGAGTGTGTCTCACAGTAATACAGGGTGGGTGGGAGTGTGTCTCACAGTAATACAGGCTGGATGTGAGGTCTGTGTGTATCCAGGGTGCTGCAGTCTTCACTCACTTTTAGTATTGGCACAGTTTCTATCCTCTGCCCCTTATTTCATCCATCTGTTTTGCTCCTTTTCTTTAGCTTTCTCTGCACTCCATAAAACTTTAGATACTTTTGCCTCTCTCCACTGCAGATGTGTGTACAACTCCCTCCCTCCTTGTAGCTCTAACACCGAGAAAGGCTAGAGCGGTCAGGACAAGGAGCGATCTGTATCTTTTTTTGCAGATCACCTTGCTAAGGGCTCATACTCACATGCGAGAAACTCAGACGAGTCTCGCATGTCATTACCCGGCACTGCCGCCGGCACTCGGGACCGGAGTATGCGGCTGCATGTATTTCTATGCAGCTGAACGCTCCAATCCAAGTGCCGGCGGCAGTGCCGGGTATTGATGTGCGAGACTTGTCCGAGTTTCTCCCATGTGAGTATGAGCCGTAAATAAAGAACTTAGACACTGCAGCAGCAGCAAATTGGTAGAAAATGTTTAATGAAGATTATATAGAAAGTTGCGTAACTTTACATTTAGGAAGCAACTAAACAATTCTGTGTGAAGATGTACTTATGCTATAACTGTCCACTGCTTTGTGCACCATGTACAGCAAGTTTACAGCCCTCACTTTTGAACAGTTTCATTGGATTGCCTGTGACACTAAATAGAAGGCGATGTGTCTGCCTGTTACGATCAGATTACATTGTACCCGATCCTCGGGGGCCGGCTCTCGCTCATAGGTTATTTCTGATTGAGGAGTGTGTATTTTAAGCTAGCCTGAAGGCAAGGTTGGATTTTTTTTTTTTTTTTTTTTTTTTTTGATGTATCATAGTTCATTTGCAATACTTGTAGCACTTCGCATCTGTGAATTTAGCCACTGTGACATTTTAGTAATCCAGATACATTTCAACACTGGAGTGGAAAGGGACTCCGCTCCTTCTGCCAGAATACACTGGATCCAGTTCCTGCTTTACCTCCCACTTTCTGATCACTGAGTTTTACGGTCTTGGCAGGAGGCAAGAGCTAGGAGGTCAGAAGGCACTGCGCTCAGTTATTTTCTGTACCAAGTGATCATTCCTGGTAGGGCTTTGTTCACACTTCACGTTTTTTGTAGCGTTGTTTTTTTCTCTTGCCGTAAAAAGGCTGCATTTTTACAATACCCGCCAAGAGATTGAGATCTCAAAAATCTAGCGCACATATTTGTTCTATTTTAAGGGGGTTGTTTTTTGAGCTCCAGGCCATTTTTTTTTT